>VCCN01004630.1:3620871-3643638 GCA_006491835.1 Architeuthis dux
CTAACAAATCTCTCTTCCCTGTTTATGGATTATGATCAGTATTATTTAACTTTGTACATTTATTTGTGAAGGAAGTACACAGTTTTCAGTCAAATACAATGTCTCTTTCCTTGTAGGTCATAATACACCCCTCTGTGTTATCCAATGATTACAGGAGGCAACAAAAGGACAGTTGAGTGTGCATATGTGGGACATGATTCAAGATATTGTATCCTAGCTTGCTAAGTAAGTAAGTATTAGCCTTACGCTGGCTACGGCTTACGCAGTCCCCGCTTGGGCTCCACATATCACATTGCTACTTACTCAGCCCATTCATGATATGTGAAATAGACTTAGAGGCATCAAGCATCGGGCATCATTCTCTTCACCCTGTACTATTTTACCCACAATTAGGGAAAGAGATGAATTCATGCCTTCCCCAAGAGCATTAGTTCGAAGTGAACACAAACTAGCTCAGCCGGCCACCCTGCAATTACAGCCTAGCTTGCTAATCATCAACTGTCAGGTTATTTGTAATACAAGGGAGACAATCCTTGTATCCTTCAGCTTAAAAGAAATATCATAGGAAAGAGCAGAGCTAGTTGTTATGATTTTACTATTTTTGCCTCCCTATGAAATGCTACAAAAGGTAACTTAAATAAATTTCTACTGTGAGAAGGTCATTATGTTTATTTACATAAACACCAAACAGAAAAATTATTCATTGCATCATTCTCGAGATATAACAGAAATTATCATTCAAGATAACTGTATACAACTTGCATATGGGGCATATTGTTACATGACATGGTGTAAGTTGTTACTAATAAGCAATAACGTGGTAGGAGGAGGTAATGCGTGTAAACTACCTGAAATATCAAAACTTGTGGGAAAGAAGCAAATGTTACAAGGTGTAACAACTAGCCCCGATCAGACCATTCTATTTCCTGAATTAATTTAGGCTATAAAATCGAATTCTCGGAAAACCAAGTCTATACATAAATTTCAGATAATCAAGTGAGTTTTATTGAGTTATTGTTTTTACAAGGTCTATTAAATTTTTCGTAGAGGCCAAAATATTTATTCAAGGGATCTAAAATCATTTGTTTTTTTTAGTTTTGGAGAGCATTGTCCAACGTGGCTCCAATCCTCTCACAATATGGAGGATGTTGATGCCTGTGCATGATGGGAAGATGAGCCTTATCTGTCATCACTTATTGAAACTAAGGACAGTGTATCAACTTGCCCCTGTATACAACTAGCCCCTATTCTCCCCTATTCTGCTGTTAAGGTAAAACAATTTAAATGAGGACATCCTGAAAACTGTTGCTTTTTAATAATAACCTTTTCTCCATTCACCAATTTCTATTGGAAATAAAGCCTCCAAATCAGTCTGCTTTTAAAATCAATCTTTATTATTGACTGCTCTTGGAATTCATAAATACTTCTTTGTGAATAAAACAACTTTGTTTTTCTTCCAATTATATACAAATACCTATCTATCTCAGTCTATTCATTTCTATCTATGTTCTGATCTATTTATTTAATCCTGTTCATATCTACCTATCTATCTATCTAGCTAGCTAAGCCTGTTCATATCTATCTATCTATCTATCTATCTATCTATCTATCTATCTCAGTCTGTTCCCATCTATCTATCTATCTATCTCACCCTGTTCATATCTATGTATCTTCTTATCTATTTATCTAAGCCTGTTCATATCGATCTATCTCAGTCTATTCATATCTATCTATCTATGTCTATTCATATCTATCTATCTATCTATCTATTTAGCTATCTATGTCTATTCATATCTATCTATCTATCTATCTATCTATCTATCTATCTATCTAGAAGAGAAAGGATGAAAGATATGAGGAGAAAGAATAATAATCAGAAAGTGTAACTGTCGTACATACAAACAAGCAGAATAATGGTATAATAAAATACTTAATCTCAGAACTTGAGAAAACAATTGGAAAAAGAATATAGATGCAAAATAATTCAAAATTGGAGGAGTATAAAAAGCTCTCCCCTAAATTGATCTGGATGTACGACTACCTCAGGTTGCTTTACAGGAACCAAATCCAAATCCAGTCAGGTTTAAGAATTAGAACCAATGTGAATACAGGAGTACCCTGCTATAATGCGGGTGTTGGGGTCCAAAAAAGCCAACCGCATTGGTGAAAGATGGCAAACATTGTCTATCATATAAAAACTAAGTTGGATTTGAACAAATAAACAAACGCATTCTTTAATGTTTGTTTTCTATTAAATAAGACTAACAAAATAACTACAATATATTACAAAGTATACCAGTGTTATGATATACTACCACGAAAAGGTCATTTCAGGGTCAAACACCTGTGCAGAAATGGAAGTGACCCAGTCACCTTAGCATATGCATAGGTGTCCAAAAAACAGGATGTGAAAACCGGAAAACACAAGTGGGGGCATTCAAACCTGATAAAGGAAGCTAAGAGACAGAGAAAACCTCAAACTCGAACAGAAGCTCAGAGGACTCAACCAGAGAGGCTGATCACCTAAGCCAGGCTGGAAGGCACGAGACTGGTGTCCCTGTTTGGGAACGGTCTCTCGGGCACACCTTATCTCTCTCCCATTCTTCACTCTCCGGCCGACAAAGTGCATGCTATGAAATAAAAATATGTCTCATATTTTAACAAGCAAGTTTTTCGAGTCATCCTTTTTGATTGTCCAAGTTCACGATTTTCCTCCCCAGGACGAAGGCACTATACAACACCAGTATATTTAAAAACAAAATAGTCTATAGTTTTGAGAAGGGTCATTAACATTCAAATAGTTCTTTGGACGATTGAACTCCTTGTTGATTGTGTTGTTAACACAACGTTTTGTGTGATCCTTTCTTCGGTCTTCTTCAGGTGTAATATCCAAACGTGATGGGTAAACAGAAGTTTTTTTAATTTCAAAGGAGATAATCTATATAATGTAGGAATTGGGTGTTTCATTGTCCTTGTCTTCTCGGGTTTGGGTCTGTTGAGCAGCGGAAGCCACATCAGGTTGAACTCTGCACTTGTCTGACTAATACATTCTGTTTACCCCATCACATTCGGATATTACACCTGAGGAAGGCCGGAGAATGGATCAGCTGAAACTCAATTTGTTCTGTCTATCTATCTGCACATCTATCTCTGTTCATATCTATCTATTTCTTCAAGTCTGTTCTTATCTATCTATACAACTGAAGAATATATCTGCCAAAACACTATGTTAAAAACAACAAAATGATGACAATAGTCTAAAAACTCTCTCTCTCTCTCTCTCTCTCTCTCTCTCTCTCTCTCTCTCTCTCTCTGTCACTGACTATCCAACCATGAAACAGGTAGTGCTTGTTTACATAGTATCAGTAGCAGGCAAATTCTGATCTGACCGTAAAAAACAAAAAAATAAAAACTATATAGAATAATGAAAATACTTAAATCTCAAACAATCCTGTGTGTTTATTTATTGAGGTTTATCAAATCAAATATATTCAAATATAGTCCGTTTTTGTTATTGTAAACCACTTGTACTTTGTATATTTTTTGGACATATTTGTACATATGTATTGTCTAGTTACCCAAAATTGGACTCTGATTATCACAACTGGTATTATAAATAACATGCATATTATTAAGTTGTTACACATGAAATGTCGCCTTTTTTTTACATCATAGAGAATTATACTAAAATTGAAAGATTTTAGTATGTAATTGCATTTGTTTCAGATTCAATATAAATAGAGATTTAATTTGTTATCATTGTAGGATTTTGAGCCTTTAACAGCAATGGTGTCTACCCAAGAAGTTAGACTAATTTTCAAGTAAGATTTCAAATTATGACATAATGATGCTCACGCCGCTGATAACAACAACAAAGCATTTGCAGTGAACACTACTACAGTATGAACTGATCAGCATTGGTTCAATAGGTTTAGGGCTGGAAATATGCATACCATTAATAATTCTTGAGGGAGACCCAAACCTGTTCTTAATGGTGAAGAATCGACAGTGGCCAATGACTGACGAATAATGGATGAACAACTTTCTTCTTAAAATATATTCATTGTTATAACTTCAGTCTTTATCTTCTTTCAATATCTACATCTATATTTCTCAGTGAAACAATTTTTATTTATTCTGGAATTATCCTGACCCCATCATATTGTTGTCACCTAAAATGTCTCCTTTAACAAACTGGTGAGCCCAAGTAGAACATTATATTTACTAACAAAGTGTAGGTCGTGTAATGTTCTCTGATATTGGTTCCTTTGTTACTTGTTGTTCGTTTGTTCCTTTCTGTTTTTAGCTGTATTTAGTTTGAATGCATTTGGTTCATAACTGTATTTAGCAGTGTTTAGAAAAGAAGTGGAGAGACGGAACAAAGACATGTGTGCTCAGGGCTGTTGCCTGTGAAGAAAAGAGCCTTCCTCCTTTTGGGACCGGAAATGGAATAGGGGCTGCTGGGAGCTTGCTTTGGTGTGTTTATTTATTATTAAGCGTAAACATTAATACATACATATATAGACATTAGTACATACATATATAAACATTACAGGTCACACACTACAATTGAAACTTAATGGTAGACCGCATACTACAGTAGCACTCACATTTACATGATAATATTTGAAAAGAAATCTAAAAATTACTTAGAAAATAGAAAATAAAAAAGGTATTTTATCATATGTTTAAACCACTAGGAATCTATTTTAATGTCAAGAAAATAATTCTACAATTTATGACTTATAACTTCCCATATTCTTATTAATAGAGAGGTGCAAATATCGTTAAATAATTTGTTGCATTTTTACTGCCCACACAGAAAAATCTTAGATAAAACCATGATGAATCCCTCAAATTAAATTTATTAAATTTTCATGCTATTGGAAAGAGTACTCTTTAAAGTATACTTTTCTTGGTACTTGTAATGTTTATATATGTATGTATTAATGTTTATATGTGTATGTGTTAATGTTTATGCTTAATAATAAATAAATCTGCCGAAGCAAGTTCCCAGCAGCCCTCATTCCGTTTCCGGTCCCGAAAATCAAAGGCTGGAAGTGCGAACGGGGAAGGCTCTCTTCTTCCCAGGCAACAGCCCTGAGCACACGTGTGTTTGTTCATCTCTCTCTTCCTTTTCTAAACACAGCTAATATGGTTATGAACCAAATGTGTTCAACTAAACATAGCTAAAACAGAAACTAACAACAAGCAACAAAGACAACATTACAGTACTTAAAGCTGGTCAAAATTCATTTTAATAGTTGAAAGCCATTTTTGTCCCTGAACTGGGTGGAGTTGAAAAGGTTAATCATCGAACCGCATGAACAATTTGCAAGTAAAAATGATGTATATATTTGTGCTTGTATTTCGCCTATGTTAAAGTTATTTACTGTTGGAAATTTCCAGGTTACTGTGATTAAGACTGTCCCAACTCGAACAAGTGAAAAGAACAAACAAGTGCAAACAACGATTTTGTTTTCAAAATATCCAAACTTTTATTAACAGAGGGTGTAAAGAGCAGAGAAATAGTAGGAAAAGAGAAAAGTTGGAATGCGAATAAAGTGTATTTTCACAGGACTTAGAGTTAAAAGCAATTATGTTTAACAAGCATACAAGCGTTCTTTTATGTTTTTGTAGTTTTGAAAGATCATGAAGAGTTGAAGCTGGTACATTTGTAATGGACACATATGTATTTTTGCACCCACACAATCCGGTCATCAAGTGAAACCACTTGACACACATCTTAAGAACACCCAGGTTTTTTTTGCGAGAACTAAAGTTATCTGTCCACCAGTGCTCTTAAGATAACCAACTTACAGAACATGGAAAAACAGCACTTGACTCAAAACACGATACCCTTTGCAGACACCAAGTCTGGAAAAACCATATACCTTGTCATCAACCATTTCATCTTGGAACTTTGACGATATCCATTCCAACGGACAACATTTCATCCAGCCACACATTCAACACTCACCTCTTCCTATAAGAAGTCAAACTATTTTTATTCTTCATTCAGTTCCAGATTTCTTGCCAAAACAAATCTATGGCTGTTCCAAGTTTCGATTACGTATGTACGCATTCATACATACACACACACTCTCTCTTTCTTAACATCTTCAACAAACTAAGGACACTTACTAAGTAGGACACCAAACTATTTACAAGCATTTCTCCTTCACTCTCTACAGCTGAGAATTTTCCTTATTGCTATATCTTCTGTAATAAATATACTTATTATTATTGTTGCAAAGTATTTGTATTCTTTATTTTCATTGTGTCATTGCACTGTGCATCCTTTGCATCCTATATGCATCATTCTTTTTACTGCAGGAACAGCAGAAAAAGAAAACTCATATCATTAACATTACATTTTCTTCCTCTCTAGTATCATCAGCACTCTAACTTACTTACGGCAGTCTAACCCTTAAGGCTATTACAACTATAAGTACTATTACTACTGCTACTATTAGCTTACAGTTAGAGATTTCTACTCTACGATCCTTGTTATTGTTTATACCGATAACTTTTAATGGAGTCACATATAATTAATAATAAGGCCTACTTTACATCTATATTATCTCTTAATTGCACCTCGTTGAGTTCTGTGGAGTTGTAATTTGTTTGTATGTTTGTTGCATTTGTTCAAGTTGTGCTGATCTTTTAACTCTTAAGTTAAGATGCTGCAAAAGTTGTAGAGAAAGCCTCATGGTCAGAACAGTGTTGATTTATGGCCACTGACACCTTCATGCTGTTGGGAAAAGTTTGATGTCCCTTGAGTGTGTCGTTCCATTTTGCTGATATCTGCTGAGGGCGGACCCTAGCTGAATTGTTGCCTTTGAGGTCCGGGTGAGAAAGAAGCTGTTAACAGGTTTGAATTTGCCTCCTGCCGCTAGGGTTTTTGGTCACTATTAGGTCTTTGCCGTTTGTTTGTTTGTTTGTTATTTTCTGTTTTTAGCTGTGTTGGTTAAACGTATTTGGTTAGAACCATATTTAGCTGTGTTTAGAAAAACAATAGAGGAACAAAAGACGTGTGTTCAAGGTGATCGCTTGTGGTCCAAGAGACCATTCCCAGTTCCCGTTACCAGCAATGGGGCTCGTTATGGGGTCTGTTTGGTAGCTTATGCTTCGGCATGTTTATTGATATTAAGCCTACATATACAAACATTACACCACTCACCTTTTCTTTTTTTAAATTTAAAATTGAAATAATTTTAAATTTCAGTGCAATAACTTACTGGAAGTATTCTATTCGTTTGTATTGTTTTTGTTTTCGTTTACATTTGTGTGTTCTAGTGTTGCTTTCTCAGGTACACGGTTTTAGTTTTTTTATGTGTGCATGTGTGTGTGTGTGTGTGTGTGTGTGTGCATGTTATCATTATTCTTTTTTTTTCAAAAGGAAGTAGTTTGTTTGTTAGTATTGAGTGAGTGTGTTTGTTAATGTTGAAGTGAGTGTGTGATGGAATTGAGTTTCATGTGATGTCACCAGTGTGGAATTTTATCCAGCCCCATGATTCATTTTGTGTATTTGTTGATGTTATGATTATTTTTTTCTATTTCTTCATCTGAGCTGGCGTGTCCATGTTTTCAGTTGTGGCTTGTTTAAGGGGGCTGATAATATTTTCTTCTGTTGTCTAGGTCAGCTCGGCTTTTCAGGTCATTTTGTGTGGGTTCATTCTTGGTGATGTTTTTGCTACTGATTGCTTTTTGTGTTGTCTCTTTTTGTTTCTCAGCGATATTTTTCTCGAGAGTTCTGTAATAAATATACTTCTTATTATTGTTGCAAAGTATTTGTATTCTTTATTTCATTGCATCATTCTTTTTACTGCAGGAACAGACAGAGAAAGAAAGCTCATAGCACTAACATTACGTTTTCTTCTTCTTTAGTATCAGCACTCTAACTTACTTACGGCAGTCTAACCCTTAAGGCTATTACCACTATAATACTATTACTACTGCTACTATTAGCTTACCATTGAGGATTTCTGCTGTTCAGTTTTGGTAAGGCGAAATGTAACTTTCTCTCCAAGTCAATGTATTTCTGTTTTTGCTTGTCTAGTTCCC
The DNA here is from genome assembly GCA_006491835.1 of Architeuthis dux. Classification (NCBI taxonomy): domain Eukaryota; kingdom Metazoa; phylum Mollusca; class Cephalopoda; order Oegopsida; family Architeuthidae; genus Architeuthis; species Architeuthis dux. The sequence continues at coordinate 3,628,939 of VCCN01004630.1, forward strand.
AGCAATTGTGTGTGTGTGTGTGTGCAGCTGTGAGCCTCGACTCTTTTTTCCAACTCATCAATCTTGGTTTGTTGTGAGTACACATATACTCAGATAATGAGTTTAGCCATTTTTTGTGATTTGGGGCTGGTGTGGCATCACATCTGAACATATAATTGGTGTCGGAATCAGGCTTATTTCGTTGGCTCTCAATGTGATGTTGTAGATGGAAATAGTTTTCCACCGCTGTCTCGTGGCAGAAGTTGTCCGGTTGGTAGTGCTTCTACCAAGTCGTTCAAATCATCCCCACAAAACGTTAGAAGCAGGGCCTCTTGCCTGATATCATCGCTGATCATGTGTGCAATGAATTTGTTTGTTTGTTAATTGGATGTTTTCTTTGTTCGTTGGTTTTACAAGTTGGTTGTTTTTTTTCCCTCGTCGCCAGTATTATGTCTTTTCTGTTTTGTTTGTTATTTTCTGTTTTTACCTGTGTTGGTTAAACGTGTTTGGTTAGAACCATATTTAGCTGTGCTTAGAAAAAGAACAAGGACAACGATATGTTCAGGGCAATTGCCTGTGGACAAAGGATCCTTCCCAGCTCCCACTTCTGTACTGGTACTGGAAACAAGAGCCCATTACGGGGTCTGTTGGTTAGCTCCGCTTTAGCATATATAAACATATTACAGTCACATAACCCATTTTTAGGGGCTTCTCATTGGTTGAATTTTGACCAATGGAAAAGTTTGTATTTTTAACACGGGAATATTTTTTCAAGATGGGCTAAATAATTTTGGTTAGGAAAGAAAGACAATAAAATTCTAATATTACTATTTGTTTTTTTGTGTTGTGTATTTGTCACATTTATTCTTAAAGTTATTTACTGTTTTCATTATTAGTATATTTGGGTTGTGCTGTACTAGTGAGTTCCTCTTTATAATTATTTGAGAGAAGTTTTTTCTAGTGTTTTTTTTGCAGTGTTCTTTATAAATGTTGTTGTTGTTTCTTTTGATCATTGTAAAGAACTTTTTTGCTGGGATGTTATCTATATCGTTTATTATTTTGAATGTTTGTATTGCGTCTCCCCTTGTTCTTCTTTCTTCTAGTGTAGTTAGTTTTAATTTTTGAAGTCTATCTTTGTATGGTATAGACTTTCATTGTAGCTTTGAAAACACTTTTGTAGTGGTGATATTAAATTTTGAAACATTTTTCTTTAAATATATTAGTTTATCAGTGCTAGATTTTAAAAAAACAAAACAATGACCTTTTTTATAGTGTGAAAATTGTAATAAATTCCTCGAAAGATAATCTATGTTCTTTTTATTACATATTCAAAATACTGTATATTTCGGCAGATAAGGCGACCTTCAGATAAGATGAGACCCCAATTTCAGTCTGAATTTTATGATTTTAGCTCATATTTAACAGTGATATAAGATGACCCCCAAACGACCAGTGTGAATCCGTGGTGAAGTTTAGGTCAGTGAGCACCAAACATTCTTTATGCTGGTATACCAATATAATGAAATAAATACCTTGAATGTATTACAAGTAATAGGGTAATACCTTAACCCTTTATGGGGCAAGTGACTATATATGATCACCTGAGGACCTGTCAGCCACATGCAAATATTGTAGTCACAAAGACAACATAATCTGTACCAATGTGGTCTGCAAGCTTTGCAAAGTACGCTTGAACAAAGAGAGAAATTGTTTTGAGGCATACCACACCCCATTAAATTAGCTTGTTTTTGGCCCACACAATAACATTTTAATATCAACCCGGAGGTGTTATTTTTTTTGTCAATATCAATTTTTTGTATCTATTTATTATATTGAATGTTATTCTTTTAATTTTTAATTTTTTAATATTTTCCATTTTTGGTCACTTTTTGGGTGAGGCACCATATATGATCACTTCATCAGAGAGAGTTTTGCCCCCATAAACAAAAAGATTTCAGAAAACTTGCAACTGAAAATATCTTGCCACTAGGTCAAGTTTAACATACAAAAAGTTTGTTTTGATATCTAAATTATTTTTAGGGGTACCCTATAAAGGGTTAATGTATTACCTATAAAGCATTTGAATCATTGATATGTTATCAGTGAGGCATATGATAAGGTAAATACCATATGTAGACTATTGTCTGTAGCGGTAGTAATTTAATGAAGGTCTCTGACCAGTTTGTTTATATATCATACGTGTTGTGCAGTGATTCACTATTACAAAAGATTGTATAGGATTTTGAGGTTAGTGTTTTTGTAGCAATCTAGTAGCAAAGGATATTAGAATAAACATGTCTGTAATGATGGGTCGGTTTTGAAGATCAACAATGACCAATGGAAAAGTCATCTTCAATGTATCCAACACTGGCACATTTTCTCCTCTTTGGCATTTGGCCACCATCTCTGGTAGGCTGCCCAACATTACCAGTAATATTAATGCTGTGCCCGTATATTTGTTTGTCAAATATTTAATATACCAATAGCTTAAAAATTTGTTATAGGTTGAGGTCTGGGTGCATTATGAAACTAATCTAGTGGTATTTGGAGTAGAATTTTAAAGTCACTGTTTTTGTATCTGGCCTATAGGATGACCCCATTTCTTTGGCGGGTGGGGATGCTTCAAGTGTTGTCTTATCTGCTGGAATATACAGTATTAAGCCAGATGAAACAAGAAATAGCCCTAGTAATATTATTTTTCACTGTTAAGGTAATTCTATTACAGGTTGAACCTCACTAGGTGTTTCGGGACAGTGATTTGAATCTGCCAGTCATGTTGGTATGAACAAAGAATTTCAGTGGGAAATCGACACCTGAGGGGGAAAAAAATACTTGTATAAAAGTTAATTTTATCGTCAAAATCTCTATGCGATTAGTAAGAAAAAAGAGAAAGCCTGATTAAGGTTTATTTCTATGCAAGTTCTATGTACAGTAAATGGATTATTTTGCCATTTTTTATCATAAACTTCAGTGGTTCAGAAAATCTGCCAACACCTGTCTGGTCCCAAGCTTGCTGGGTTAGTGAGGTTCAACCTGCATTATCTTTAGAATAATACACTGCAAATATATTTTAAGTGTTACTCAAGGCATTCTCTTATAAACAAACTTTACAACAAAAACATTTTGAGAAAAGAACAGGTGAAATAGATTTCAATTGTCATCTGTTAATGTTGTATTTTTTTTTACTGCTTTTATAGATGTCATGTAACAAAATGTTCTACTTGCAGAAAAGGTAATAAATTCATGTATTTAACCCTTTCAAGACTAACCTATTAAGGTGCTTAATGTCTGAATTTTTATTTGATGGTTAAAGAAAACTATTATTTTAGTTTTATTAAATAACATTTTTTCCATATTTTGAAGAACCAAAATCATGATGGGATACATTTGTCCCATTAAACTTTTATCCCAGAACAGATGAAAAACATGGAATTAGCAGATCACCTTGCCTACACGTATTTCCTGTTCAGTCATGCAATGTGAACTAATTTCTTTGTGGATTTCATACTATAATGACATCATTGTCTGCAGTTGTAAAAGCCGGAAATATCTTGTTTACTTTATCTTTTGTTACACATACATCCCAACAGACTTCTAAAAGAGATTGACAGGACTTGTATATGCCGGCAGTCATAGAAACCTTGAGATATATGTATCCTAAGAGTCTTTCTTGTTCAGTCATGTAATGTGAATTAATTTCCATGTGGGTTTCAATACTGTTGAACTGAAGGCCAGTTTGTGGGTTAAAGGGTCCTACAATAATTAACATTACCAGTATAAAGTCTGGTAATTGGAGCTCTGTATTAGAATGGGTTAATTTAATAATAAACAGTAGTTGCTTGTTGTAGGCTAGTATAGAAAGAAAGAAAGAAGGAAGGCACGAGCCATGATCTAAGCTGCACGTGGAAGTCACATGAAAGAAAGTCTCTGATTGGCTGTGACATCACGGATAGGATTTGGACAAGAAAGGCAAGCGGCCACCTTGTTTTTGGAAATTAAATTACCACATAGGTTCGCCATCTTGTGAAGACAATGAAATCAGTGCGGTAAATTCAAAATCAAACAAAGGAGAACAGTTCAAACAATAGAATAAAGGCAGAAGGTGCATACAAACAGAAATTAAACAAATACATATATTTGTAGACATACAAATTAAACAACATTTAATGTACAAAGACAATAAAAATGTTATGTACATTTTTTGGCTGAAATAAGAACATGAAAACAGGAATGATTGTGTTTTGTAGAGAGAGATATGAAAGAGGGAATAATAGGTTGATTTGACTAGCCTTAAAAAATGAGAATGGAAATGGGGGACAAATACACCAAAATAGGATTCGGAGGAGATATCTAGTTAATTTGGCACTACTTAGCAAGGAAGAAATAGCAGAGAAAAACATGGGATTTTGTGTAGTAGCAGTTACCTGGTCGACAGAGCTGGACTGAAATGCTTTGTTTTCAATAACGTTTGATTACTTGAAGATCAATGCTGTATTATTGAAAACAAGGAATTAGGATTACACAAAGTTTTGGTGTAGCGATAAGAAGAAAAACTGGATTTGCTCTCCATCAGTAACTGAGGACAAAAAGGGGCCATCATGTTAGTCGCTGTGTAGGGAGTTTTATAGTGTTTAGCTACTGGACTATCGATCATAATTGGTAGTGCTATGGTTAGCCTTTAGAGCTGCTAAAAAAAAGTGGCAGGAGCTAGTCGTCAACAGGTAATTAAGCTGTAGAAAGGAACTCAATGCCAGAGGCGGCACACAGGCAGCACCACTGGTGTAAACCAGAAAGTGAGTGATGGAGGGTCGCAGTATTTATGGAAAGAGCAAATAGGAAGTGACATCGGCCGAAGCTAAAGGCTTAAGACAGTTTGGTATTTTCTTATATATCTGATTATTTAGTTCTGCAGATGTGTATTAATTATAGAAAATGAAAGTGAGTTATTACAATACTATTATAATATCATTGTTTATGTTGTAATAGATGGGAAAATCTCATTTACTTTATTTTTCGTGACACATATGTCCCAATAGACTTCTAAAAGAGATCTATGGGACATATATATTGCAGCAGTCATAGAAGCCTCAGGATATCAGGCATGGATCATGGGATGGTAGTGTTCAGGGGAGTCTAGACCTCTCCCTTGCTTGGGCAAAGCACAATTAAAAAACTTTGTTTTAAATATCTAGATGAAGAAATGTTATAAATAAAAACCCCAAATAATCCTGAGTAATCATAAATTAACCTTAAAAATAAAAATTTCTTATTTTGTTTTTCATCTAATATAAGTAAGATGTCTTCTGTCTTATTAGAAACCAGCAGCCAAAACTGTCAAAATAGGTTTCTTCAGTTTTCAAGCTGGTCCGGCTGGCTGGCTGGCTGGCTATGTATGTGTTGTTTGTATTATTATGTCTTTGTTAACTGAGTTCGGTATTTCTGAGATGAGGTGTTAGTATTATTGATACTATTGTTCGGACTGAGATCCTCATCTTGGTTGTCATTTCCACAACGTTTCGGCCGATGTACCCTCCGGCCTTCTTCAGGTGTCAAGTTTTGTCGATCACTTCCGGTAAGTGACCGACAAATCTTGACACCTGAAGAAGGCTGGAGGGTACATCGGCCGAAACGTTGTGGAAATGACAACCAAGATGAGGATCTCAGTCCGAACAATAGTATCAATATGTCTTTGTTGTTTGTTGTTCATTTGTTCTTTTCTGTTTTTAACTGTGTTGGCTAATGTGTTAGGTTAGGACCATATTTTAGCTGTGTTTAGAAAAGAATGGAGAGAGAACAAAAACATGTGTGTGCAGGGCTATTGCCTGATCCAGAGAGAGTCTTACCTGTTCTCACTTCCAGCCCTTGTTTTGGGGACTGGAAATGGAATGGGGGCGTGTTTATTTATATTAAGCATAAACATTAATACATACTTTTCCAAAGTTTTGAGAAGGGTCATTAATATTGAAATGGTTTTTCGGACGATTGAACTCCTTCTTGTTATTTGTGTTTCGGCTGATCCATTCTTCGGCCTTCTCAAAATTTTTTCCATTTGGAAAGCTGAAAAATCTTTGCCATTTGGACTCCTTATCCCTGCTCAAAATCCTAGATCCACCCTGGATATATATATGTCCCAAAAGTCTTGAAAGGGTTCAGAAATATATCAATGTTCAATCCTTGTCACGTTGAGAAAATTCCGTAAGTTCCTTTGTAGTAATCCTGGTATTAGTATTGGTAATATTGTTAGTGGAAAAAAGAAGAAAAGAATTATAATAACAACTCAACTGGTGTTAGTGACAGATTTCATATTATATCTAGTTCAGAGTGGAAGATGAAACGGGCTGACTGCCTTTTGAGTTGAGCTAAACAGTCTATAAAATCTGACTGACAGAGAGAGACAGCATGGTGGGAATGTTATTTACTCAGCTTAGCTTAGTTTTGCCTCAAGGCCACAAGCATGAGGCAACCAATGACGATTGAAATTCACTACCATTATTTCCTAACCATTATACCATGATGAACGAGGCATCCCGACAACATGGTGGAGATTACTGACTTTGTTTGATCCAGTCAAGAATTGACTGATAATTTTTGAGTTTGGAATCCTTTTTATATCAGTGGATAGAATGCCAGTTTAGCACAGCAAAACTGATTGGTTGAAAAATAAGATTTTTCAGTGTTGAATTCTGATTGGCCAGAATAATATATACTTGAATATACTTGAAATAGGCTTTTTTGACAGCAGTCAATTGCATCATTAAGCCAGCTTCATGCCAATCTTGGCCTTTTGGCTGAGATCAAAGTGTAGTATCTGTTCTTCTAAACCGCCATGGCCTCAAAGTTCGGAGAAACACAGCCCATATGGGGTCCTGTGGCATGCTCGGGTATCGTCCTGGGAGAAGTTGCGCAGGATATCTTGGCTGTGGCTGATAACGTGCTAAGATTGAAGTCGAGTATCTGCGCTTCGAGATCGCCATGGCCTCGAAGTTCGGAGAAACACGGCCCTTTGGGGGTCCTTGTGGCATGCTCGGTATCTTCGGATACCTGTGAAAAGTTGCGCAGGATATCTTAGTCAGCTGGTCGCGATCCCCATTAGCACACTCAGGATCCGTCCTGAGGAGCTTTTGGACCCATCCCAGTCCTTGTGTCATTTGTCTCAGTGACAGGGATTTGGGATTCTCCCCCCTCAGGTCTCTAGGCATGGCGACATGGGAACTCCACCCCCACCCTCCTGCACGTTCGTGTGCAGGCTAGCCCCACATTAAAAAAGACTTCATGTCATAATTTGCCGCCGTGGGGAGGCGAATCAAGAAAGGCCAGAATAATATATACTTGAATATACTTGAAATAGGCTTTTTTGACAGCAGTTAATTGCATCATCACGGGGACATGGAATCCCCACCCCTAACCTTATCCCCGTCCTCGTGTCATTTGTCTCAGTGACAGGAATTTGGGATTCTCCCCCTTCAGGTCTCTAGGCACGGTGACATGGGATCTCCATCCGCCCCCAGCCCCTGCACGTTTGCGTGCAGGCCAACCCCACATTAAAAAGACTTCAAATTTGCCACCGTGGCGAGGCGAATATAGAAAGAGATCAAAGTGTAGTTTCTGTTCTCCGGAACAACCATGGCATCGAAGTTCAGTGAAACACGGTCCTTTGGAGCTCCTTGTTGCATGCTCAGGATTCATCCTGAGAGAAGTTACACAAGATATCTCAGCTAGCTGGCCGGGAGGCGGGAGCTCACACACCCGGGATTCGTCCCAGGTTACACACGACCTAACTTTCGTCCCGTAAAAAACGACTGGTTGAAAGGATTTTCTTTTTTGTCCCCCCTTCTTTTTTTCATGTAAGGCATGGTCATCCTACCAGCAGGCTCAGGATTCCTCCTGTCACTACTGACCAGCTTTGACAGTTATCCTGGGTCCGCATGGCCTTTGTCTCAGCGACAGAGACATGGGATGCTCCCCACTCAAATCTCTAGTCACAGGACCCCATCATAAAAAAGACCTTGTGTCATACGTACCGTCGTGGGGAGGCGAATAAAAAAGCAGCTTCAGTGTAGTTGCACTGGGTTTAAACTAATAAGAAAAATGGTAGTTAAATTTGGTATGTCCGATATCGGAATAAAGATCATTTAAAAAAATATTGATATTCTCGGATGTGACCGTCTTTTCACTTAGGCTGTTCCATGCATTTGCCACTCTTAATAGTGGTGTGTTTATATCTGCTGTTTTTGTAAAAAGTAATAAAACACATTTTGTGGTTGAGATTTATTGATTGATTGATTGATTGATTTGGGCATGGGTCAACTTGATGGGTCAATAAATGCTGAAATCAGTTTAAAATTCCGAAAGTCGGAGGTTTGCAACTTTGGTGAAAGGTTATGTTTTTTAATAGAGTCTTGCGACTTTGGTGAAAGAACAGGTGGCCCCTGTTTTTTTTTGGGGGGTAGGAGTCTTATCCCTCTGCAGGGGATGCAGTCAGCATATTCTAGGCCCTAACTGACAGGGCTGGGCCCTGTTTGGGGGGTCTTACCCCTCTGCAGGGGATGCAGTCAGCATATTCTAATCCCAGACGACAGGGCCGGGGTTGAGATTTAGTGGCAGCCTTAAGTAGTAGAGAGTTCCAAAACATCAATAACATTTTAAAAAGAAATCATTTCATTAGCAAGTAGGTTTTTATGGGGTGGAGTTGCTAATATCTAAGTAGCCAAAATGGTGCATTGTATCCAGATATTGAATTAAGATACCCATAAAATATGCTAACTTAGAGAATGCAAAAAAAAAGTCAGGGTGATTTGTAATTGATTAATAATAGTGTGAGTATGCTTTTTGCTCACCTCCAGCTATATTATAATAACCGATTTGTCAAGGAAGATAATTATTAAATGCTAATCAGAGAGTAGTCTTGCTTATTTACATTACATTCTGGTCAAATAAGATTGCACTGATTTTCTCTCAAAGGGTGGCCAACTGTTTGGCCATGGGTCTGTTTAGTATAATTTAAAACTAAAAATAACCATTAATCCCAAACCACAGTTTTTGATGTCCATATTGCAAAAATGTCGCTTTAAAGATCATGAAAACAACAGAAATATAGTATTTCATTTTGAACTTTCAATAAAATTATACCTTTTTACTACCGGTTATTCGGTATTTATTTATCCACCTCCACACAGAGCAGAATGTGACACAAGGTCGAGTTTAAATGTGGGTATGCATGTGGGTAAAGACAAAGATTGTCCAGTTTCCACGGCACTTTCCTTTTAGAACGTCTCAGGCATCAGGCAATGAACCTTGACCCTAAGCAGACCTTCAAGCATTTTTGGCTGTTTCTTTTTAATTTTAGCGCTTTTTGGCAGTCAAACTATCGCAAAAATATTTTTGGCTTTCAAGTGCGATGGGGGTGACCCCCCCCCCCCGGAACTGGACATACTTTTTTGTCTTTCTTTGGGGACTGGGTTTTAAAAACACTCAAATTGTGATTTCTAAATTAAAGTAGATTATTAAATTTACCGCGTGAGTAAAATAGGATTTTACCCTTTTCTAGATTATTGCTAACACAACAGATCCGATCGCCAAATAAATTTATTCATCAAAATACGAGATTTTAGAAATTTCAAAGGAATTAAATTAAATGAAAAAACAAGAAAATCTCCATTTTCTAAAATACAAACAAAAAACATACTTTTGAAATGGCCGCGTTTTTACACATTTATTATTAGACAGTTTCGTATTTTAGAAAAATAACAAAAGCTTAATAGCCACAAATATTCAGTAAGAACCGATAGAAAATGAATCTAAATATAAGAATATAATTATAGAATCGTTTTCATCACGATTTAAAGAAAATTTGCTAAAAATAATGCAATGTAGTCGAATTTTTTAGCTTTTTGCCGTACAAGATGGCTTCCATGGAGGTTCGTGATTTGTTTTTGCTCTTTAATTCCAGCTGATTAAATGCTGTATTTCATATTTTCCCTTTAATAACTTTGTTGACAGCACTTTTTATATGTCAAAACACTGACCTTTAGGCTTAAATGATGACATCCAACTATTATAATCCCTCATTATTTGCCATAATGTCCTCAGCAATTTACTTTAAAACATCATAACTCGTTTCTTTCGTCCCCATAAAATTCCTTGTTAAGGTTTTTTTTTTCCTCTTATTTCATTCATATTTTCTTTCTTCTCTTTTTATTTTATTTTACTTACATTGTTTCGGTACAATCTTTGTCATATTTGTGACTATTTGTTATTAATAGCTGTTGCCTACTTGTTGAGCAGAAAATAGATTTAATGATGGATTTGACTTTATTTTTTTAGCATGAATTTCTTTCTTTTTCTTGACATTAAAGTAAAAAAAATCAATTTTATAAAGTAAGAATTTTCCTGTTTATGATTAAATATTCACATATCTCCGGCTAAAAATCCTAAAAATGATATTTAATTCAACCCTATATTAAATTAAATCACCTTTCTTTTTCGAGTCACTACTTTCTTCCTATTTAAGTCGAAAAATTAAATCATTTTTGCACTTTTTTTTTACAGCTGTCGTTTTTGATTCTTTGTTAAAAACAAACCCAGAAATACGTTTTTACGCTTCGTTTGTTTCTAAAAAGTCTACATTTTTCTGTGTAAACCTAAACCATCTGTTTTGAGTTTCTTTTTATCGGATCTTCAGACTTGAAATTTATATTTATTTTTTTTAGGTCAAGAACAGAATACCTCTAAAAAGACTTTAATCCAGTTGATAAAAGTCAAAATTTAAAAATAATAATACATTTATTTAGTTAAAAAAAAGTATACAGGTTGTATTTATATAAGCACACAGTATAACAATCTTTTTCATATTATTAAAAACGTTAAACATTATTTGTGGTGTAAATAAATATAATTCTTTTTAAAATTACATCTGTTGAGAGCACTGCTTATTCTAGTAAGTAATCTATTCAATAGTCCGACTGACCACTCTATTGCCAAAAAATAATTTTCTGATAGTCTACTTCTATAGCATATTTATTGACTCCTCGTCTCAGTCCATTGTACTTCCTTCTTCTAGTAAGTAAAAAATACGTTAAGGTCGATTAGGTCTAAACCATGCATAGAAACCTTTTACTTCTTATTCATTTGGGAAAACTATTTTCTCTCATTGTTGGGAAGGTGGTCCCGATTTTAAAGTTTCACACCCTCGCACATTCGATGTTAAAAACGGCGCACAAATAAAAAGAAATAAAAGAATTCATGAAAGAAAAATTGTTATTGCTTTTGAATAAATCAAATTGTTTTTATTTGTACGCCGTTTTTAACATCGAGTTAGCGAGGGTGTGAAACTTTACAATCGGGACCACTTTACTGTATTGTACCTCTTTACATGTAAATAGTTTAGAATTTCCTAGTATTTGTTGTGAAATTTAGATTTTACTCTCGTTTCTTTTTCTTCTTGAATCCTAAAACTTGAAATCTGGGTTAATCAGTTGCTTAATAATGCGGTGTTTATTTGTTGCAATTACGGGGTCGTGACTTCTTTTAATAAGATTTCTTAGCACAGTTCTCTGATTTAACAATTTACTTACAGACACCCGAGAGGATGAAACAGAAAATAAATCTCGCGTTTAAAAAAAAAACCTTTTTTGAAAGGTTCTTGCTTAAACATAAACAAACACTTCATCTTTGGATAATAATACCAGGGAAAATAATGTTAAATGTTTAATTTTTTTTTCCTTCTCAGTTACCCTCAGTCATTTGGCTAAATATTTTTTAAACGAATAGTTTTTATTTACTAAGTTTAGCTTAGATTTGGTACATGGCCACAATCACGGGGTACCCAGCTAGGATCAAACTCACTACCCAGTAGTAATGATCTGTGAGACCAATTTGCTAAAACCATTACCCATCCTATTTTTGATACTAGTAGCCACAGTCCACACACAGTGTTATTATTTGTTACTTCCGGTTACAATATAGGCAGAAGAAGCGATTTTTGGGTTTATTCCATTTGAACAGCCATTCACCCTCAGACTGTTTTATTCTAGCTAGAAAAGCCTGATTAAAGTGTTATATGCTAAATGCTTATATAATATAAGTTCTATTATAACATCTGTCGAAATAGAGGAATAGTTGGTCTCTGGTTTCTTATCTCAATATTTCACCCCAAAAGACCCCTCCCCGCCACAATTGTTTCGCCTTCCGAAAAAAAGTGTTTTTCCCCAAATTAATTTCTTTTTTCTTAGAATAATGGGTCGGTGTTCTCACTTGAATTTTCATTTTTTGTTTTTCTTTTCAATTCAGATTTGTTTTGTTTTTGAACTTATTTATAGCTGCATATTATAAAATATTTTTAAAAAATAATTTAATAGCCATGCTCTTGCAAATATTTTCAATATTTCCTCTTATTGTGGGGAGTAAGTATTTAAAAAAAAAATAATACTAAATTGATTCATTTAAAGTTTTGGAATAAAGGGGGGAAAAAACGGTTATAAACTTAATCTTTGGAAATTGACCTCAAATCTACGCTCATTTTAGAACAGATTAGATTGTATCAGGGGGTGCTGAGTGGATGAACAGTTGCATGGAGAATAGAATCGGCAAGCTGAGCTAAAACTCTGGCTAAGACAGTTTGTGTTCACTTCGCACTAATGCCCTTGGGAAAGATATGAATCCCCCCCCCCTAATGAGTAAATAGTATGGCAGACTGGGCTTTCTAGCCTTGGTTGGCAACCAGTCTAGGAGACAACTTGGATTCCAAAACTAGCCTGAAGAGGGGTGGCTTTGTCAGGCTATCTCGCCCTTGACACACCCATGATGAAAATCATCAGTGGTGCCTCAACAACCCTGCACTGGGTTATGGGATACTCAACATTGTCCGTGAAAAACATAACCTAAAAATAGACAACACAGTAAAAAATAAATATCTTTCTTAAATCATGTTATCCAACACAACAAATGGAAAAGTTATTATTTACTCAGAGACGTAAATCTTTACTTCCAATATGCGTTGTTTAGCGTGTGTCCTAGAATGATGGCCTGACTGAAGTAAACCAAAAAATAAGATGAAGTAAAATAATAATAGTAATGAATAACAGTACTTATCCCACCTACCCAGATACTAATTGAAAAACTACTGTCAAGTTTCTATTAGAAAATGATCTGAATTAGCACAGTCATGTTAAGCATCCCTTTGCAAAATGTAGGCTTCACTATGAATTGAAATATGTAGAATTTTTGTCAGTGAGAAAAGAAAAGGGTTAGAAGTTTCCCTTCACTATGAAATGAATTATGTTGATTTTTGTCAATGAAAAAAGAGGAGGGTTGTAAGCCTCCCTTCACTACGTTTTAGCTAGAGTTGTTGTCATTGATACAAGAGAAGTGGAAGAGGGAGAAACCCAAACCTCCTCTGACTCAGAGCGTGCTAGTATTACTGCTGCAATCAGTGTATCATTGCCAAAAAAGTGAAATCTGACCAAAAGCATGAAAACTTGTTTAAGAAATGATTTTATTGTAAGAAATATGTGTGCCATTCATAAGAAGAATGAAAGACAAAAAATCTGGTATAAAAAATAAAAAATTTTGATCTTCAGAACCAAAGATTGTCTAGAGAATGACCTCGAATGACCTCAAAGGTTAGCCTATGTGGGCAGTCGATATTTATTGATTCTCTATGCCAAATATCATGTCAATCAGCTTCATAGTTTTACCGAAGAAGAGGCATGGACAAACAAACCGAGGGCTCAAATATTAGTATAGATCAATAAAAATATACTTAAATTTTTCTCTTAAGGAGAGATCGAGAAACTAATAAACTACATTAATTAATTATACTAGAAGTGCAAATTTAAATTATTTACTTTTAAGACTCAATTGATTTTCTTTTAGGTTTCAATTAAAAAAATGGAAACCAATGTTTTACATGTCCAGATAAATCCAGAAATGGAGGTGTGGGTGGCCCAACAGTTAATGGCTTGGAGAGTGGAATTGGTGAACCGAGTTCAAACTCCGGCTGGGACAGTTTGTTTTCACTTTGAACTAATGCCCTTGGGAAAGGCATAAATCTATTTGTTCTCCCCTAGCTATGAATAAATATTAGGGCTGACTGGAATCTTTCGCTATGTTTGGCAACCAGTCTAGGAGATGGACAACTCTGATTTCAAGCCAGAGAGTGGAATCCCCTTAATGGCCAGTAATGCGTTGTGGAGCGCAAAGAGCATGGCGTGACACACAGAGTGCTCTGGTTATCCACTTCATCCCTGTCTGTCTCCAGCCATCCTGACTTGACTTGCAGCTGGACCCAAGCTGGCAGGGATGAGAGAGTGAGGCATGCTAAAATCTCCCGCAGTTTAATCCAAATCAGACCCTGCTGTGCAATACAGCTGCTGTATCACTCAGAACTGAAGCCATGGTCATCTTCGCCCACGAAAGGATGAACATGAAGATAAATCCAGAAAAGTTTCATATTTGTGTTGAGAATAAAAATGTATGTACATTTTTCACCAAGTTTACAGATAGAATTTTCAGGAACATTTATTTTCCCCCCTAATCTGTCTGTAAAACCTGAAATATTCCTGACAAATTAGATCAAACTATTAGATAAGAGGGGGGGTGGATAAGTGTTTATCCATTCATTTATTCATTTAACTCTTTTAAGACTAACCTATTAAGGTGCTTAGTGCCTGAATTGAAATATCACAGTAGACTTTTAGAATGGGACATATATTTCCCAGCAGT
>VCCN01004630.1:3643885-3655248 GCA_006491835.1 Architeuthis dux
TTTTATAGTTTGTTTACAAACTCATTCAGCCATACTGCGAACATAATTTCAATTTTTGTAATAAATCATTTTAACTCCATTGTTTGTTAGGTGCTGAATGGTTAAGGCTTAGTTATATCTTTCATGTAGAGAATTGGGTGTCTTTAACTTTGGATAGTACCCTCTTACAATAGGTATTGGTAACAACCAGTTCTAACATGACCAAAAATTGCATATTTATCAAAAAGACCTTGAGAGGAGATTGAGTACACTGCTCAATGCATGGGGTTAAGTTCAGAGGGGGAGTGAGAGTTGTTATGGAATTTCTGTTGGTAATGCAAGACAGTAATTATCAGAGTACATTACACAACCCTCATGGAGTTTGTGGAAAATGGAATTGCGAACCGAGTTCTAGTTCCGGCTGAAGCTGCTTACATTCACTTCGCACTAATGCCCTTGGGATAGATATGAATCCACTTTTCCCTTCTTCTATGGGTAAATAGCAGGATAGTTGGAGTCCTGTATGGCTGTCCGTCTTGTGCATGGGGCTAGCAACTCCACTCTGTAAAACCTACTTGCTACTGAAACCACAATGTAGCCCTTTGCTCCACAATGAGTCGGTGGGGGGGGGGGACACAACCCTCAAATCAAACTTTTTAA
Organism: Architeuthis dux; assembly: GCA_006491835.1. Classification (NCBI taxonomy): domain Eukaryota; kingdom Metazoa; phylum Mollusca; class Cephalopoda; order Oegopsida; family Architeuthidae; genus Architeuthis; species Architeuthis dux. Next base: position 3,644,525 of record VCCN01004630.1, read on the forward strand.
AAATGTTATTTGAAACTTCTGAATTCATCTCGTCTCTTCAGATTCAATCATTAATTAGAATTTAGTGTTTCAAAAATACTAATCTTAAAAAAAAACTTTTGCATTATCTTGATGTATAGAACTAATAACCACAGTTTTAAGCATTTACATATCCAGATAAATTGTTGCTACTGAAGCCCAACAGTGGTTGTGGCCCTATGCTCCACAAGGAGTCTACAGGAATAAACAAAAAAACACAAAAGACTAACTCAGTGACCTTTACAGTTATCCTACACAGCTGCCAAAATGTAGCACACTGTTTTTCTAGTACAATGATACCTCACTTAATGAGGACAATCCGTTCCACAAAATGTCTCATTAGATGAAAATTTGTTAAGTGAATAATTAAACCTATGGGATTTCGGTAATTCGCTCCAAATAAAAATATCGGACCCTCATAATAACCTTGTAAATAATGTAAAATGTACAAAATACTTCATAAATAATAGTATTTATAAAAAAAATATCATGTGAGCCAGAAATTAATTTTTTTAAGACTAGTATTTTTGAAACACTAAATTCTAACTTTTATAACTAATAAGTAAATAATGTAATAAATATTATCTTATTGAAGTAGCATCTGTTACTTTGCTTTTTTTAGAATGTCCTTTTTTTTTTTAGAATAGTGGAAATGGTGCTAGTAGCCAAGCTGGGATCTTCGCTAAGTTTCATTGTAGAGGTGCCAGATTCACTTTTATGCACAATTTCCACCCACAGTAGAAGATCTCTTAGGATGCATGGTTTAATAATTATTGCAAAAAAATAATTAACAATAACGCAATAGTTTAAGAGGTAATGAATGTAGCAACACAGCACAATTAGACACAACCGGTGGGATAGACACTAAGTGCCATAGGAATACAGTGTCTTCTTCTTTGTTTATGTTTTCAGGCTAACGTGGTCTTGAAATATTTTGTCCTTAAGAGATTTAATGTTGGCAATTGGGGACCTTTCACTAAATGAAATTTCGTAGTTTTTTTTCTCTCGCAAACTGAAAATATTTTGCTAGTAAGAGATATATTTTTTTGCCAATTGGGACCCCTGTCTATGTGAAATTTCATCATAAGACTCCTTTGCTATATTTTTTGTATCTAAAAATTAATTAAATCACTTTGCGCTTCAAGTTTAGAAATAAGACTTTGATTTAAAAAATTTGCTAAAAACTGCCATTTTGCAATATGACAATATATCAACGTTAACCTATTTTCTTATTCAGTTGGTTTCGATTATTCCCTAATATAATAATTCTATTCTTTAACTGGGTACAGGTCTCAAAGTTTATGTTGTTTCTATGAATTAAAAGCATCAATGAAGATTCAAAGAAGTAGGTCATGTGATTTCTTTCACTGACCCTGTTGCTAATTGATCTTTGCAAAATACATTAATATTAGTTAACCTTATTAAGAGTGGCCAAACCTACTTAATGTAAGAGCCACATACGATAAACTTCAGAAGCCACAGAGCATTAACAAAATTTACACACAGTTTTTATTGTTATGCAAAATCTTCCTCCCACTCTGCCCTGAAATTTCTATTTTTATCTTCATATCTTATTTTCTTTCATAAATAAATCTTTCATATACATTTGTAAACAAAACTTGTATTCGAAGTGTACCAACTAGGTTCAACGTCTTGTGGTACACTTTGTTAATGTACATGATGTGCGTGTGGTGGAGCTTAGACTCATTAAGCTACCTGTGACCACTCTCCCACCCCCTCGCAAACTAAAATCTTTAATCCCCCTACCCATTATCTCAGTCCTTTGACATTCCTCTGTAACCCTTCTGACCTGAAATTTCTTTAATCCTTCTACCTCCCACCATTCCTTCCCTCAGCGCTGAAGAAAAATGCTTCACTAAAACCTAGCATTAAAATTAGAATTTAAATATCTTTATTAACCATGAACATTTAACTTACGCTTTAATCCAGTGGGGTTGCAGTTTATACCCTGTAATTAATTATAAAGCTTTAATTTTTTTTCTTATTTACTGTGATGAGAAAAGGAGCTCAGCCAACATATTTCTACAAGCCGCACTTTAAATGTCAAATAGCAATATTTAAAGTTATTTAAAACTGCAGGTTGAATTTTCTCTTTTTAGTTGTAAGAACAATTGAATGATTTTTACTTGGAAATTTTTTTGTAATTATCTGCTTGTGTAAATAATGTGAAATTGCTTAACATCAAGCCAAATTTGGCACTTCATAACTATGCTTTAAGAAGCTATCTAGCTGGAATTTGGTATCCCTGTAGTTTTTCGCCCAATGAAGCCATTTCTGGCTTCATTTTACCTATATTCTATGTGGTTTAGGAGTTATGGGTCTTTCAAAATGGGGAGAAATGGCTTTTTAGGGAAAGTTGCTAAATGTTTGTCCAGCCGTAGAAATTGAACTACGGGTGTTAAAATAAGAATTCCGCTGGATTATATTCAGTTGACGTATTGCCTTGTGTAAAACAAAAGGTATTACCTACTGAAATTTCATCAAAATCTAAGATGGTGTACACATACACACACAGAGGAAGCCACTTATTGCGATCATTTTTCTTTCTCAAAAGACCACCCAGTTTCTATATGCAAACATTTTGTAATCATTCTTCTATGGTGTGTTGAAGTAATAAATAATTTGTTTATATTTCCAAAATTGTGGCACCATCATCCATGAATGTCCATTTGTCTTTTTGTTTTAGAAACGACTGCAAAAAGAACTCCAATCACTGACGAAGGATCCACCACCAGGATTATGTGTGGATATCAAAAGCATTACTAAGAGTATGTCAGAGTAAGTATTTTGCAGTTCATTTCAATGTTTCTCTCAAATTAGATCAGCTTATTATAACTATTACATTTTCTCATTGGTATAATACATTTAATAACTGTATAAAATGTTTTTTCATGCAAATTTAAAAAAATCTTTTATTCTGAAATGTTTCCTATTCTCCTAAGGCTTTGGTAGACGTCCCTCTAATCATGATACCAGTGCACTGGACGCAGTGTAATATTTGCATCATTTAAAAAAAAAAATTTAATATTGTTCTTTCATATCACATTACACTACAGTACCTCAATTTATTCAGTACGAAATTGATAATAATGTGTTATTTCCCGAATGCCTTGGTTTTTCAGGTGGATTGTGGATCTTGAAGGTGCTTCTGGAACATTATATGATGGAGAAAGTTTCAAACTTTGCTTCAAGTTTGGCCCACGCTATCCGTTTGAGTCACCACAGGTAAATAAAAAAAACCTTGTAAAATCTTTTGTAAAAATGTTCTATCTTTCAACAACAAACTTTTTGAAGATGTGCTGAGACAATTCAATACTTTTAGTTATGAGAAAAATGTCAAATAAGAATGAAAATTCAAAGTAATAGTGAAAAATAAGAACTGTTAAGGAATCTAGATTAAGGATGAGTCTTATTATACACTGACTTACTCGGATTAATGCCTTCATCTAGGGTGTTATAGTCACAAAGTTTCGGTCGATGTACCCACGAAGGCCGTTCTTCAGGAACTATCATAGTTAGTAACCTTCTGGGAATTTCAAACTGAATCCTTTATTCAATCCGAGGGGGTAGATTGTTCTCATTGCGCTGTCCATGCTAGAAGATATCTTGTATTAGTTAATTCTTCCTTGTGATGTCGCTTGTCTGCCTCTTCCCTGAAAAAGAGGATATTTTTTGCACTACCCGACCCAGGGATGGAACTCATGGTTGCCAGACAGGTTACTAGATAAGCTTAATCAAAGCCTTTAACAACTAGGCCATAGGTCCTGTAGGTTAACCATATCTAGTCTGAATAAATCAGTTTATAATAATGATAATTCCTCATTTCAGAAATTCAAACAAAAAGAATGATTCTGTTTTATGGTGATAAGGATATGATAACATATTAAAAAATCCCTGCTGTTTAGAGGGCAATCAAAAACTATCTTCTAAATCTATAACCATATTAAGAGTTTTAATTTTTTGATAATCAATGTAGGTCAATTTCAAAATATAAATTTTGTTAGAAAACATTCACATTGAAAATCTTAAGAAAGAATGTTAAGAATGACTTTTACATTTTGATATTGAATTGTTTTTGCAGGTGACTTTTATTGGTAACAATATTCCGGTTCATCCACACGTGTACAGCAATGGTCATATTTGTCTTTCTATATTGTCTGATGATTGGTCTCCTGCCTTGTCTGTACAGTCAATCTGCCTTAGTATAATCAGTATGTTGTCCAGCTGTAGAGAAAAGGTAAGCCTAATCATCTCATACCTCTTTCTCGTTCTTATAAAAGCACATCAACCTTTAACACTCTGTAGGCAATTTCATTCGGTGAGCAAAAAATTGTCCTGTCATTGCAGTTGACACTGATCGCCGAATGATAGTGTGTTTGAATTTTGTGTTGTCATGTCAATTTCAGTCATACATGAACAGACACAAAAGTTACAGGCTTTCATAGTTACTGAGTGGACAAAATCTTGGCATCCTTGAAAAAGAATGCAGAGTGCTAAAGGTTTTTGTCGCTGATCATTCTGTGGCAATCAGGGTCTCTTTTTTGTTACTGACTTCATCTACTGTCAACCAACCTTTTTATTCCTGACCGTGAAAAGACATTGGGATTCAAAAGTATTCTTTTCTTACTAATCAGAATTTGGTTATGCAAACAAGAAATGAGTGACTTGTAATAATTTCAACATGTTTATTTCATACACTGACTGGAGATGAATCATTTCTTTCTACCAAACACTAAATTCATTTTAGGTCAGATTAGTTATGGTCAGAGGTCAGATCTAAAAGGGGCTTTGCAAAACTGATGTTCATCAAACAGGTTGTCTCTGAATCATCCGCAGGACAAAACTGCTGTCGGCGACACATCATTCGATGAAATGACTGAGAATCAAAAATTGGAACAATTTCCATTGCATTGTTATAAATTTAGATTCATTGTTATAAACAACTGTACATTATATAAATATTTTAATATCATTTTTAATTCATTGAAGTTAATAAAATCTTTTTTCTTTGTCCAGAAACGACCCCCAGATAATGGATTCTATGTGAAAACAGCCCACAAAAACCCCAAAAAGACCAAATGGTGGTATCATGGTGAGTACATAAACTTTACATTTATGGAACATTTCTCTTGTTGAGCTAATGATATTTTGAATGGAAGATCTCTTGATGTTACAGTATATAAAAGCAGCCATATTGATAGAGGCCTCAAATGATCACCATGAGTATAACCTGCCATCTTGACTTTGTGTTCAATATAGACATGTTTAAAAAGCAAAAATAATACCATAACACCTGGATTTCTCATTCTTTTATGTTAATGAAGCCAAACAACAATTCTTGACTGGAAATGAACAATAAAAACAATGAAATTCACTATTAGATGAATATACAGTGCAAACAAATCACTTATAAATTGAACAGTACCTAATCTTTTCACCTTGCATTTTCCTGATGATGATATCTGGTAACAAATTGTAGCTTGGTGAATGTTTTTAGCACTAAAGATCCCTGGGACAGACCAAATTCATACACCCATATCTATGATAATTATAATGACACTTATTAGTGAGAGCCTATATTTGCCCGGAGTCGGTGTGAGCGACTATCTATGTATATGATATAGATATAATATTTCCTATCGAAGTGGAATCTATCATCCCAAAACATTAAAACGGTGACACATAGTTAAATTTTCACCTCTACCAACAAAGTTGGAGCTGTATATGTATTACTCTGTGTCTGTCCGTCTATATCGATATCTCCAAAAGTTCTCATTGTAAATTGAACCCCCCCACTAAAACCCTATTTTAGAGGGAAATATTCCAAAAACAAAAAAAGCATTTTCACTACTCATTGAGGGGAGTGTGTGTACAAAATTTCAAATTTCTACTATGAATGGTTAAGGCTGGGTGAAGTTCAGATACATATATATATATATATAAATGTGTGAACACATGAATAACCTAAACCTTTGGTAGTGGTGATTAATAATGCTTGGAAAGACCACTCCCCAAAAAATGATTCAAATGCCTATTTTGGAAATCTGTTGTCAAAAAGATTTTGTACCATTTTGAATTTGAACCTGCTAAAATAGAGTATGTTATTCTCAACGGGGGCCCTGGCACATTTGAAAATGGAAATAATAATAAATGAATTTCTGTGTATCTGTTCGTGTTGTCTCACTGTTTGACAGCAGACCTTGGAAATTGAAAAGAGCTCTAAAGGGGGATGTAGCCTCCAGTAAAGATTTCTTCTCGTATCTTTGTTTCTGAACTCTTGTTTCTCTTTTCAGATGATACTGTATGAAAGAGGAATGTCATTATAAAAGAAAAAACTGATGGAGACTCTCGCGTAATATTATCTGGACTCCTGCCAGCTATATTACAATTAATGCAACATTGACAATAACAACATCAATTTGGATTATAGCTGTGAGGCTATGGACTCCTCCGCTTGGATACTACTTGAGAATATAGAAGGAAAACTAAACAAAACAACAACAAAAAAAAAAAAATTAACTGTCGCCGGTTCTCCCTCTCCCTCCAACCTTTGTTGTTATTTTTACCTCCTTTTCTCTCTCTCTCTCTCTCTCTGCTCAACTCTTTTTATGTGTTTATACTCTCTCTCTCAATATTTCATCTTTTGGTCTTTGTTAAAGATTTCCATCAGATACTCCCTCATAAAAAAAAACCTTGTTTCCTTCTTACATTTACAACTGACTTAAAAATTCCTTTGTCTTTAGATGCTCTCTCTTTCTCTGTTCCACTCCTTTTATATGCTTACTCTCTCTTTCTTTTTCGGGTTCCTTTATGCTCAAAAAATTTGCTAAACAAGTGCACTCTAAAAATAACTATCAACAATGAATCCATTTAGAGCATTTCATTCCATCATTGCCAGGCTTAACATTTTTAGATTTAAAAAAAAAAAAATTTCAGTTCGCTTATTTACTGAAAGGATTTGTCTCCCTTGACTTGACGATTCAACTGATTCTGTTTTCTCTCTTTCCCACTGTTTAAAAGTGTAAATCAGACGCTGCTCTCTTGTATGTTGAGAAGAAGTTTCAAATAGATTCAATTTCAGCACTATATGTATGTATATATATATACATACACACACATACACTCCCTTACACATTTGTGTTAAGAACATTTCTGAAAAGTGTGTTGTTGCAAATATTTCTTTATATATATATATATATATGTACATATACACACACTAATCTCGCTCACACATTTGTGTTAAGAACATTTCTGAAAAGTGTTTTTGCAAATGTTTCTTTCAGTGGAGATATATAAACATATATACAAAATATTTTGAATCTCAGAGATAAGTTTTATTTTCAGCCATTCTAGAACTTCTGTTCCTTCTCCCCCAACCCCCCCAGAAAATATTTGTTGTTTTATTTTGGTTGTTTCTTTATATTTTACTACTACAAAATGTAGCTATACATATCTTCTACCTACATGATGAATGGGATGAATTTTGGTTGTATTTTAAACAAATTCACTTTTAGTCGCAGGAATTGTGTCATAATATTTACCTATTATTATTATTATTATTTTTAATCAGGTGATCTTAGCAAACATGTAGATATATAAATACATAGAAATGATAGATGTTTGCATGTATTGACAAAAGATCAAATTGTCCCCCAAATAATTGCATTTCCATCCTTGTTAGGATTTTAATGTTTATTTTATCATAAATTTTTTAAAAAATCAATTTTGTTTGGGTACTTCTTCATCTTTATGCCAATCATATTCAGTAGTGAGCTCCCTTGTTAATCATAGTAAAAAATATCTAATGAGAACTAATAATGTTGTAATTCAATATAGAAAGATTTTTCAAAACAATTTGCCCTGACTGACTGACTAATCGACTAATCCATACCTTAATTCTAAGTTATTATCTTATTATAAGATAATAACAGCTGAGTTGCCAAAATGTTCTTCACTTTTTATAAATTTATATTTGTTTAGCAAACAAAAATTAGTACAACATTATTAGTTACACATAATGAAATATCTTTTTTTTTACTATCATCAAGGGACCTAACTTTTGAATATGAGTTACATACATATCAGGGTTGCCATTTGATATTTTTAAAGACCAAAATTGAGGAAATTTGGTACTGACCAAAAATTATTTGGTTCCAAAAGCAAAGATTTGGTACTGAAGGAAAATTTACAAAAGATAACAATCCCTTACACACAAATGATATGATACCACATAAATGAACAATAGATAAAAAAATATGTATTTTAATCCATTTTTCCTGCAAGCTTATTCTGATGATGGATTTTAAGTTATTTGATTATTTTGGTACTGAAGCTACTTAATTTGGTTCCAAGACCATACAGATTTGGTCTTGTGTGGCAAAAGACATCTGGTAACCCTGATACAGATAATGAAGAAGTACCTAAGATTGTTTTCTTTTTCTTTTAAGAATTTTTCCCCCTACAATCATTTATGTCTTTTGTTTGAAATGTTTGTCAATTTTTTCGTCTTTCATTTTTCTCTGAATTTTTAAAGCTGCCATTGAAACAATAAAACAAAAATTATCTTTTTTACTTTTATTTTCATTGGATGAAGCCTTGTCAACCATTATTATTATTGTTAATTTTTGACTACTTTTAGTTGCTTTTTTATCACAACTTAACTCAGGCCATCAACCTATGGCAATGTTTAAACAGTGTGGATTAGAAATCAACAATAAGCACTCAGTAAGATTCTAGGCATTTGCCAGGCCCACCAAGGGATGTGAGAACTTATTCTCTATTTGTGATTCACACTGTTTATTCACTGCCATAGATTGATGGCCTGAGGAAAGCTGTGATAAAAACAACTAAAAATTAAGATGAAGGAAAATAATAGTCAAAATTAATAATAAAAATTGATTAGTTCTTATTTTCTTTCTTTTTGTTTAACAATATGTGTCTAAAATTTGCCGACATTCACTTTAGCTGTAAGTATAGACTGTTTCCTTGTTTGGTAGCCTCTGGAAATTCTGAAAGATGCTAGACATTAAAAACTCTATTTTTCTTCAGCCAAACTCTTTGAGTTGTGTTTGTGATATCAATATTTACAGGTGTCAGGTAACTCCAAAGATATATAGGGATCATCTATCTATCTATCTATCTATATATATATATATATATATAATTCTGATTTTGTTTTTGTTTATCTGTTTGTGACCTCTAGGTAGCCAAAACCTCTAAAATGCACTAATTTGAAGAAAGCAAAAAAAGTCTGGGTGATTTGCAACTTGATAATAATAGTGTGGGGGGTCTTCATTCATGCTTACCCCTATCTATATTATAATGACCGTTTTGTCAAGAGAGATAACTATTAAATGTTAATTATATATTAGAGTAAAAGAAAAATCCGGATTCATTCTGATCACATCAGATTGCACTAATTTTCTCTCAAAGGATGACACGAGTCACAGGGTTGTCTAGTTAATAATCAAATTTAGTTCTTCCAAATTGAGGAGATATGACCTGACATAAAAAATAAAAAATTATTTATAGTTACACTTGTAAAGAATGCAGTCCTTTCATTGTATTTGTTCTTTTATTTTGACTGTGCTCTCATCATAAACTTTAACTCTTATTTTCATAAACCACTTGATACCGCTGCTAATTGACAGTGGAACTCTTCTGTCGTGAAAACAAAATTTGTTAAAATTATAATGACAATAAAAAATAAGATTAAAAAATTACCTAAAGATGCGAAGGAGGTAACTTTGATCAGTAGTTATTCTCTTTGATGTCAACATTTGAATTTTCGTATATGAATTTTCGAGTTAAGAACATTTATGATAAAGTGTGTTAGTGCAAATGTGCTTCAGTGTTTTTTTATGTATATATGAATATATATGTATGTATTTATACACCAAAGAAAAAAAACATTAGAAATCTTAGAGATAGGTTTTATTTTCACCCATTCTCGATTTTAAATTCTTTCATTTTAGGAGTATATTGAATATAATATATTTATATATATTAGCATAGTACTCTTAAAAAATGACGGGATTATTTATGTATGGATCAGCACTTCTGTCTAAGATCAGCGTATCTGTGCGTTCTACCTAGGATCAAAGTGTTGCTCCCTGGCCCTCTGCCTAGGATCAGTGTAGTATATGTCTGCTCATTGAAAAATGTTATTCACACAAAACAAAATATATATATATGGATACACATTGCATTTTATATATGTGGATTATTTCAAATTTATACTAATCATAATTCTAATTGTTTATACAGGGTGTTCATAAAATAATGCCACATTTAAAAAGTGAACAGCTAAGCATATCAGCCAGTCAGCTGACTGTAAATTTAAGGGAGTCAACTGACAACTTTCTTTTAAAGAGTTATTTCCCTTTTAAAATGTTATTTTACGACACCCTGTATGATTTTAAGTTGAGCACAGTAATCCTACTCCATGACTGAAAGCTTTTAATAAATGTGATGATAAAAATAAAAGCATACCTCATTTAGCTCTCTCTCAAAAGTCTTCAACTGATAATAAAAAACCTCAACATGGTAAGAAGCACTTTTAGATGAGTGCATAGTCCATGACACCTCAATTAAGTGGAAGAAAAAAAAAAGCATGGTCCAAATAACAGAATTTCCACAATTATGTACAAGCAGATCTGTGACAATAAACGAAGACATTTTTTTTT
>VCCN01004630.1:3655582-3670803 GCA_006491835.1 Architeuthis dux
ATAATTGTTTCTACATCTCCCTATCTTGAGCCTTGGATGATTGATCGATCTTTCCTCTCAGAATATTTCCCCTGAGTTTTGCATCAATTGGAAATACCAAAGAATTCATTGGTGTGAAGTTTATCAAAATATTCTTGTAAATTCACAAATTTTCACAAAAGATTTATTTGCATCATGTGTGTGTATGTGTGTATATATGTATATATAATGCACACACAGAATTACTTATAACACTTATCTGCAATGTATGTGTTTATCTACACATATTTGCACCCATGCAACTACTGACAGACTATTTTGTTTTAATTTTGGGTAATGTATAACAGCAATAACGTTTATTATTGGAAATGTCCTTTTTGCCAGCCTAATAGTAGTTGGGGCTGAGCAGCTAGTAACCCCTGGATTGGTGGACTGTTCCAAGCAGGGTTGACATATTTAGCAAGAAGGATAATCCAGGCTTTATCTCAGAAACTTAGCCAACGCAAGCATTGCAATTTGGAAATCGAGCAAGTCTGGATGCAGTTTTAATACCAAACTGTTCAGGCAGGCCAGTCTCAATGAAGCTGGTATTGAACCTCTGCCTGCAATGCCTATGTTGGTTCTTTGAGATAAAGCTCAGATTATCTCCCCTTCTGGCCAAATCTGGCAACCCTAGTTCCAAGAAATTTTCTGCCGTCTTGGTACTAAAAGCTGCTCATTAGAGCCATTTCTGCTGCATTATTTATGATATATTGTGTTCCTTATTATTTCCTTTTTTCAGAGGCACTTGCAGAATCATCAGTTCCTTTGGAAACAAAAAATACAACTGTGTTGCCTGTAATATATTTGCTATTATTGAAATAAATGTAACTGTGAGATAAAAGAAAATATCTTATGGAATGCATTAAAGTGTTCATTTGTTGTGAATTGTAGTAGAAAAGTAGAAGTTTGTTTAATCAGACTGCACACATACCATTTGAAGCCTAAAGCCCACATTTCAATCAGCAAATCTCCAACCCTCATCAGGTGACAGCATAGAATATAGTTATACACACACACACTGTTCTTCAGGTGTACTATTCGTATTTAAAAACAGAATGTTGTTGGATAGTGAGAAAACTCAAAGAAACAGCATACATCAACTTGTCGGCTAAATGTCAAAATCAGACCAGTGTGGATTTCACTCTGTGGGTTTTACAGTTCAACAGGGACACAGTCTGGAATTAAAAACATCTGCAACCGACATTACAATGGTTGCTGCTAACAAAAATTCTGTTTGCTACCATTTTTTACTTGGCACTACAAAGAAAAAGAGTCCCTCTCTCTACATATGGATAGTACACGGGGAGAAGGCTCTAGAATGGATTGGCTGAAATGTGGGAACAACTAAAATAACAAGGAGTTCAATTGTCAAAATAAATCTTTGAATTCTCAAGGTTCCTCACTTGTGATAGCTTTTAAAAATCTTAAGCTTCATTTTTTCAAGCCAAATATTATGAGAAAATAGTGAGTTCTAAACGTGTATTTATGGACAGACTCCATCCAATACAACATAATACTGGGTACAGGACATTGTGTTATAAGTGCATTGTCCTATAGTGGAAAACTCACAAGAAATTCAATATGTATACCTATACATATTGAATTTCTTGTGAGTTTTCCACTATAAGACAATGCACTTATAATTTTTTGAAAGTTCACTTTACACCACTTTTTTGCTTTTAGGAAAAAAGCGGAAATTGCATTCAGTGTTTGTTTTGAAGCAAGCTCTTCCTCTCCCTCCTACATCCCAAGCTCCTGTACCTCCCACCACCCTAACCTCTGAGGACCAGGGCTCAAGAAAGTTCCAAGTTCCAAGTTTCCGACGAACGAATCAAATATAAATTAAATGCACTAGACATGGGCAAATCATGCTGAAAACCAAGAAAAAGAATTGTCTCATCTTAAATCGTTAAAACTAGAAAAGAAATTTTGAATTCGGTCAATAACTTCAGAGACACGATGGAACTTAAGCTTGTTTTGCTCTTCTGAAAAAAAATGCCCATGTCCAGGTCCATGCATATGATCAATTGCCTCTTTAATTAAAGAATCAGTATGTTGAAAAAACACAGGAAAAATTGAGGTAAAATTTTAATTTAATTTAATTTAATAATTCAAGTTTTTGTTCTTTTATTGCATAACATACCAACACATGATTTTTTATGTCTGGGAATGCTCAAATATTTTCCCCATATACGTTAATTGCTTCTCCACTTTATGCCATTTCGGACTACAAAATGTTTTTATAGGATAGCAGGAGAAAGCTGTGTCTCAATTTATAAAAATCATAAGAAAATGTTACCTAATATTTTTCTTAGTTTAGGGTGATTGTAGGATAATGCCAGTTGTATTTCTCCTCGCCGATGTGAGGAAGAGAGACCTTGTCGTTGGGTTGTACCTTTACGGGAGCGAACATTCTGTGGAGGGAAATAAACTCAGAGAAAAGGCTCGCCCATGTGGCAGGAGAGAAAGACAACAAAAATTTGTTGATTTCAATTGAGCATATGAGTCCGTTTTATTCCCGTCGATAGCTTCAATTCCAGACTGATTCGCGGATCACTTTGAGGCATTGAATTCTGCTTCAGTTAAAATTCTAAACAAGTGGTCACTTTACTGAATGACTAACAGTTCAAATCAGATTTCTTCCTCTCTCACCCATTAGGGTGAGGAGCCAAGTTCCCTAGCTGGTTTGACCTGTCGCTCTTGGGTGTCGGACCTGACTGATTCTAAATTGCCGCTCTTTGAAAAATCATGGCCAGCCTTAAACCACTCTGGTTGGTTGAACGCATTTTCTTTTGTTCTGACTTCATCAGCTGTTTAACCTATTTCCTAGCCCATGATATGACCTGTTGGTCACGTACAATCCAAAACGTGTGAACACGCACAACCAGAGTGTATTTCATTACATGATAAATTCCATTTAGACACCTATTATCTCATTCAACATTTCACTTGCCATTTAAAATTGTTCTAACAACCTCCCTTTGAGGTTTCCTTTTGATGTGTGAGAAGATGGCATCTACTACCATATTTGACAGCATATAAGACCCCCTCCCCCCCCAAAAAAAATGGCTCAAACGGTGAACATAACCTTCATTGCCCAGAACTTGGGGAGGAATTAAAAAACTGGATGATAAATGAGAGAAAACCTTTCTTTCTTAACCCGTATAGCACTGCCAGGCCGATATATCAGACTTGATAACATAGCCAAAAACACCACAGACGATATATCGGCCTAAAAAAGTAATTAAATAAATAAAAATTAAAAAACAGTGTTGTTTGCAATATAGTCAAAAAGGCCCTAGCACTAAAATTCCCTGCTGAAATAAGGCTTATATGTCATCAAATACAGCAAGTATTTTCAGTTTTCAACATGCTCTGTGTCATCTGTAACATGATGGGATACCACCATCTTGGATTTGTGAAAATGTTTTTAGAAAAATTTATCAGACTTCATTGTTGTTTGGTCTGTCTGTACTTAAACTAATTTGTAATCCACCAGCTTTGAATTTCATTAAATGCAAGTAATCTTATGTCAGGATTGTCATGTTTCTTAATCCTTTCGAGACTCCTGGGGAATATATATTCCGAGGTTTCTATGACTGTTGTGATATATATGTCCAATAGATCTCTTTCAGAAATCTACTGGGATGTATTTCATGAAAAATAAAGTAAATGAGATTTTCCCAGCTTAAATATCTACTGGGACAATGGGACAAATGCATGATTTTGGTTCTTCAAAATATGGAAAATATTTGATTTAATATAAGAGTAGTTTTCCTTAACCATTGAATAAAAATTAACATTTCTTTGGCTTTTTCATACCCTTTTGATAATTCAGGCATTAAGCACCTTAATGGGTTAGTTTTGAAATGGTTAATTGCAACATCATTCCTGTTGATCTATGACAGTATGAATTGGGCTTGGCTTCTTCCAATTCCAAACCACATCACGTGAAAATAATTAAAAGTGTGCAGTCTAATTAAACAGAATTATTTTGCTGAAAACTGTTTTGTCTTGAGATTTGCTTAAAAGTTAAATCTTTGATATAAATGTCCTTTGTTGTGGCTTACAACCAAATAATCTCCACCAATACATCTTTTCCCTCTGTGAATGAAACCTCATTATAATAAAGCAACTTAATAGCCTAATTCACAAAAAAAACAAAACAGCACATTCTCATTGCTTGCCCATCCCTGGAAATTCCCACTTAAATTTGAACCATTTCGTTGCTTTATTGGCACACACAAATGTAAGCAATCGGTCAGTCACAATTAGTTTGCTTTTGCGTTTGGGAGTGTTTGCCTGTTGTTTCGTAGTTTTTACTTGTTGCATAAACTAGAGAAAATGTTTATTTTCCGATTGAATTACACAATTTTCTTTAAAGGATTTTTTCTTTCTATATATGTAGGCCTACTGTATTTTAAATAAGTGTATATTTCTTTTAATATTTAAAAGAACTTGTCTGCATAAAAACTATGTTTTACCTTTCTCAGATAAACTTTCTGATAGTGAAATAAAAAGTGAAACGTATTTTGTTAATGGAGGGCTTGATGTACTTTGGTATTGAACTCATTCTCAGAACACAATTGAAAGAGTGGTGAACACAGAAAATCCACAAACTTCTTGTCTAAAATTCTGAGTAGATGCTAGCATGACTATTTACAAAAAACCAACACACAAGCAAAAAAGAAATGGCATGAGCTTATATATATAGGGTGTCACAGAAGTAACTCTTGATTGGTCCCAAAATGAATGCCAGTTCGAAGGGAAAAGGGAAGCAACTATTAAATAGTTGCTTCCCTTAGATAGAACTGGCATTAATTTTGGGACAAATTGGGCATTACTTATGGGACACCCTGTATAATAAGATACTTAGTTAATAAGTGTAATATTTTCATGGCACACAGTCTCATGCTGTCAGCCAGCATCTTTGGTCATCTCAGTTTCCTCTTATCTGAACTTTTCTTGAATTTGGGTTGAACAGTTTATTCTCTCAACAGGATAACTTGTTACAATCATTGAAAACATATGCATCAAATCAGTGCAGAACAAAGTAATTACTTTTATTAATTAATTTATTAAATCTAATTTGATTTCAATCGTTTATAAAACAAAATTTCTCTGTCAATTCCCTAATTGGTAAATGGATCAGGTCTTCATGTAGAAATACAGGCCATTACGCACAGTCATCAACGTACTGGAAATAAAAAAAATAAAAAAAATATTTAAAACAAACCAATACAAAAAGTGTAAGCAACATTTTTGATTGTAAAAGGACAAAAAGGTCTACATTATTCAAAACAACTTGTTGTCTGGATTTTAATGCATCTAGCTGAAAGCTCAGAAATAAATTGGACTTTACACAGTCTATATTTTGCTCCACTGCCATTGCTGATAACATTGATTCATGAGGTTTTTGCAATGATACTAAACAGCAATATTATCTCGATTTATTTATTTTTTTACTTGCTTAAAGGCCGGCCATTAAGCTGGATGTCAAGTCACTTCCTATATATTGAATTACTATTATAATTATTCGCAACTAAATAAATAAGGGAAATTATTCTATAATTAATATTTTCCCAAAAGGGAAAATAAGTTTCCCCTTACTTTTGATCCCTAAAAAGGGAAAAAATGTCTACCATGTGCAGTTCTCGCTGGGGTACGGTAACATACAGAAAAAACTATCATTATTATAAAGATTAGATGAAGCATTGTCATCAATAACAATAACAATCACCACCACCACCACCACTACTACTACCACTACCAAAGGTTTAGGTTATTCATGTGTTCACACATTTATAAGGACTTTTCCCAGCCCTAACCGTTCATAGTAGAAACTTGAAATTTTGCAAACACACTCCCCTCAATGAGTAGGGAAAATGCTTTTTTTTTTTTAAATTCCTCTCCAAAATAGGGTTTTAGAGAGGGGTTCAATTTTCAATGAAAACTTATAATTGGTCACTAGTTTGTGCCTGCTTGTTCAGACATTTTTTAGTGATCACAGCCCAACTTTTTAATTGATCACCTGCAACACAGCATATATGGGTGGCAGTGATTCATAATTTCCCTTGGAATGCTAGTTATTATTATCATCATCATCAATTTTTGATTAGTATTTTTTTTAGTTTCTTTTTATCGCAACTAATCAGACTGTCAGTCTAAGGTCATGAGTAAATAAAGGATAAGCTCTCAGTGAGATTTGAACTCATATTCCCAGAGGCAAAAGGGATGTGGCTGACAAGTCTAATTCTTGAAGCAGACACACAGGGACAGTAGGGGGCACTGGAGTGCTGTAAGTACAGAAGATGAGCCCTTTCTGCATTCTCTGGTGCTGATGATCTGCTCTCTTTGGCTCTTTTCAAAAGATGTAAAGGCCATGTGTGTTATGCTATGTCATTCGACCCTGTTCTCAGCATTAGACTCCAGCTCATTCACAGGGATGCCAGTGCTTTAGGCTCTCCTTGAAGCATTTTCTAGATACCCTGCATTTCTGTGGCCCTGCACCACAAGCTACCTAACAAATAAGGGCCACGCAATTGTCAGCACCCACTTCTACGTACCTTGCAGCAGCAACAATCCCCGCAGGCATAATTTTTCGTGTCATCACAAATCTGTATCCCATTAAAGCTGACATGAAGGTACTCACACCTATGAAAAGAAATTCCAATTTATAAAAACAGTCCATTAGAGTTTTAAGAAAATTAACAATATTCTTTCCCTCTTTATTGAAATTAGTATCATTATTTGCATAGGTACATCAATAAGTCTGTAACCTAGAGATGAAAAAACATTTATTTTGCACAACAAATATTTTTCAACATAATATCCTTCCTTGTCAATGCAATGATCGACATATATATCATATCTGAGCAAAAGATAATTTCCCTAGAACAATCTGTTACAGGAAAGAGGTTTACATAAATAACTTTTATTCCTTTCTTAACAAGAAGGGGGCAAAAAAAAAAAAAAAAAAAAAAAAAAAAAAAAAATTAAATTTGAACAGTAATTTAATGAAGTTATTTTTATAAATGAATTTACAATTCAGTGTCAATAAAATATAAAGAATGACTGACAAGTGGAAAAAACTGTTGCTGTGATACAAAAGACAAAAGTCACATTACTGAGTTAGCTGGATCAAACAGTGTTGAGTCTTCAGAAGGCAGATCCTAGGTGTACAGGTATAGCTGTGAAAAAGAACGGCTGTGGATGAAAAATGCTTGTTGTGAAATTGTGAGTGTAATCTGTGTTTTACCCTCACTGGAACAACAAAACAAGCATGTTGTATAGATAAAATATCTCGCATTTTTTTCTTTGTCAACCAAGAGGGATACCCCTTGTTTTTAGCAAGGCTGTGGAGTCAGAGTCGGAGGAATTTTGGGTTACTGGAGTCGGAGTCGGTAAAAATATACTGACTCCGAAAAAATGTAAATTGTAACATTACTACTTGAAAACCTGCCCATAGGTCGATTTCCGAGCTACTTCCTGTGGAAAGCCTGCCTGAATGCAAATAAACCCTCTGCAAAACCTTAAAAAATGAACTTTTCAAAATTGACAAATTTCCTGAGAAAACGGAAGTCTTATGGATTGAAAGCACAAAAAATTAATTTTTTTTCTCTATTTTTGAAAATGTGTAACCCAATGGTGATAAGAAATTAAATGGTACTTACACAGTATTAAAGGTTTAAGAAAGTATATTTTTTATTAAAACGTATAATTAAATAACATATTCATCATTAAACACAATAATGAAATTAAAAAGCCTGTTTTTTGTTCTTTAATATTAATTGTAAAAAATTCTAAAAAAATTCATGTTCCATTCACTTAATTTTTCTTTTAAAATAGTTATTTGTTAAGTTGCTTAGAATGTTCAAAGAATTCAAAAACATTGAACTAGTAAAGAAAGATGTTGATTTCTTTTATATCTTTTTATAAACATAAAGACTTTTTTTTTCAATTTTTAAAGTTCTGTCTTATGTTCAATGTGTTACTCAATAATGTGCATATTTAGGTATTTCTTGCTTACATAGTCCTGGATGTTAGCCGGAAATGAAAAATCTAGCCAATTTTAGCCATTTTAAAGCCAGAGGAGTCGGAGGTACCAGAAATTGAGGTGTCGGAGTCGGATGTTTTGGGCCAGACGCCACAGCCCTGGTTTTTAGAACACAAAACAATGCTGGAGCGATTCATGAGAAAATGTGTGATGATTGTTTAGCCCCCCCCCCCCCGATAAATATTCTGTCTCTTCTCTGGTTTCTTTCCTCTTATTTCGGCTCGTCTACCCAAATAAATAGCTTTTCCTTTTCTTTGTCCTGTCGTTCTCAATTTAGTCTTAATTTAAATTTCTCATTCATCCAAGGCCTTCACCTCCCATTGAGAGGCCATTTCAGATTCCAGTATTATCATTCCATCCAACGTCATGCTGTATCTTATTAAAACATTGTAAACACATAAAAAGAAATAAACAATCCTCACACAAACTGAGTCCAGCATCTTTCTGATCAACCGACACCTGATAGGCACCATAACCGGCTAAAGAACCTGTGGTCACTCCAGCTGCCATGGAAATGATGCTGCCTGAAAAAGAAAAAAAAAATTATTAAACATTACTAACTCCTCTATCAAGACTGACAATGGATACAAGAGCTCTTTTGCAAATTGCTTTATCTGCCTTGACAAGTAAGGTAATTATGGGAGAGTAAATTTCCCATGTAATCACTCATCCACCCTCTTCTGTCTACTGTTGTGGCATACCAGTGACAAGCCTGTAGTTAAGATAACTGGTGATAGGTGAGTTGGATACTTTTTTTATTTTCCATATAAATTAATGGTAATTGCTGCTTTGCTTTACGCCATTTTGGAAAGGTTTTTATAGGAACGCTGTCTTTTGGATAGTGGGGGGGGGGGGACCTCTATTGTCTATTATTACATTTAAATGACAATCCATATCTTCCTGTTGAATACCTTTATTCTAAAGTAAATGAATGAAATCCTTTTCCAACACAACGACAATTACATGTATACAGCATTTTAATAACACCTTAAAAGTAATAAAACATGACAATTTTAATCATTACAAAAGGTAATTATGAGTTCAATCATCAAGATTAAATGTTCATTGTCCATTACTATACAGTTAGTACATGTATGCAGCATTTAGATAACTCACAAAGTAACAAAGCATAACAATTTTAAAGCTCACAATGATAATTAAGAGTTCAATAAATCACCATAATTAACTCAAAACTTGGTTTTTATCATTACACTCTCCTCCCCCATCTTCCTGTTGAATACCTTTATTCTAAAGGATGACTGTCACCTGGAACACAGGGAAAGGATAGTGGTTAGTTAACATTGATGTCTGTTGTCAATTTCCAAATGCCCGTGATGTATATGGACTGACAAGTCTAACAGGCAAGGATCGAAAGTAAACAGGTGATAAGGCTGAGATAAAACAGAAAGACAATAAACAGATAGTCAGAGAATGCGTTTGAAATAAAATGGTGTTAGAAAAGCAGATGTTTGAAAAAATAAAAATAAAAAGGTGTGGGTGGCCTATTTGTTAGCAACCCAGAAAATGGAATCAGCGAACCAAGTTCAAACTTCTGAGAAAGTTTGCGTTCATTTCACACTCATGCCCTTGGAAAAGGCACAAATCCATCTCTTCTCCTCCCAGCTCTTCAGCATGGTTGGCAACCAGTGTAGAAGTGAACATAAACAGAGTTTGAACTCGGGTTGCCGATTACATTGTCCACACTGTTACTGCTATGCCAATCGCACCTCTAGATAACTGAGTGACTGAAATTGTTTAAGTGGATGAGTCCATTGTTTCAAATGGTGTATGGGAGATATTTTTATCAGCAAAATATAAATCTTATCTCACTTATATTATGTATTACAAACAAAGAAACAAAGAGAAAAAAAAAGAGTCATTATACAGATAGATGAGATTTCTGAAGAACTTGAAAAATGGTGAAGGTTAGAATCCCTTGGTGGAATGTGAATAATTCTTAGCAAAGGATTTGAGCAGCTCTAAAATAATCCTGGTTTCTTGCACAGTTTGTTAAGAAAGAAAAGTCTTTGGGGGATATTCTTGGCTTGTCTCCTTTGGCACAAAGGAAGAAACCCAGAAACACTCAGCAGCATAGTTCCCTCTAAGCTGTCCGCATATGCTTGCATACACATACATTTTGCAACCAGCGCACAAAGAGAATGGCAATTCTTGCACTAACGCATCAACCCCTGCCATTTTGAATGGCTGAATGTGCCTAGAGATTTACCATTGTTCAAAAATAATTTTATTCTTGATCTAAAAATACCGTTTTTCAAAACCTACCTACTAACCTAAAAATATCATTAAATAACAAAATTATTTCAAAGATTTAAAAAAATTATTAAAAAAAAATTTAACAGCTAACAATGCTTACAGCAATTTAAAAAAATTGCCACTTTTAGACATTCCAAATTGCTGGGTGTGGGGTATTACGTTAGTGCAAGAATTGGCAATGAAATTAATGTGCGAACAAAAGATTTCAACTTCTGTAGATAGCTTACTGAGTTTTTATTGAAAACAATATTGATTCACTATGTTGAATTCAAAAGTGTGCACATACTTTTGGCAAACATTGAACAACATTTTTGTGCACACTGACAACAAAAAACTAGAGAGAACAGAGCCTGCATTTCTATTCCTTTTTACCAATAAAGGTTAACATGACCCGGCTGTGGGTCAGACTGACATCACTATAATCAAGGTCATACACTTGCTCATATCTTCACAGATCACTTTAACCCCCCCTCCCCCCCGAGTGGTTTTATTGAAAGGAAACTGTAAAGATACAACAGCAATAAATACAAATTTATTTTCCATTTTTTATTTAATTTTCAAAATGAAAAAGAAATAACCGTTCGTTTTTCAAGCCCCCACTCACAAATCTTACCCTCGAGTTCAATGTGGGAGGGGACCCACACATACGCGTGTGGGCAAGGACAAAAATTGACCTGTCCCTGCGACAAGTGTCACACAGACGTTCGAAATGCCCTTCCCTTTAAGTGCAATGTGGAGGTGCTGGCACTGGGTCGGAATCCCCGGGATTGGATGTTATATACTTTTTTGCGGTCAAAGGACGAATTCTGGGCCCACAAAGAGCAAAAAAACCCACAAAACTATAATAGTTATCATAGAGGGTGCCTTGGGTCAGTTTATGAGAAAAAGAAATTCTGGATTGAGATCGACCGCGGGACATCCTATGACAAACTGCATTGCAGTATTATTATAGTTCTGATTATTATTCTCTATCCAATGGTGCAATGATTACGACCAGAGTTATGAACTTGTAAACAAGGTAGTTCACCAAAATGTCGAAATTTGAGGGGGTCATAGCCCCTCCCCCAATTAGAATTTTGAAAAACGGATTTCATTTTTGGAGGTTTGAGCCAAAACTCACTTATTTGCATCAAAATTTGAGGGTGTGTGGTTAAAGGACTAAGGACATAATCAATCATAAACTTTATGATTTGTCAGAGAATGCACCGGTTGTAAAGTAAGTTTCACACCCTGGATGTTGAAAACCACGCACAAATAAAAGAATTCATGAAAGAAAAACAGAAGTAAATACATAAATTAAATTGTTTTTATTTGTACGTCGTTTTTCGAGTGTGCGAAACTTTACAATCGTGATCAACTTCCTTACATTTCCCCCCGGCTAAGTCAAATGTCCGTTAACGCTGTTAATTTGTTGCTTATGTTTACCTAAAAAAACATAATTGTTTTTTTTATCAATACAAAACAAAATACAATAATGTGACTTGATCTTAATGTCGTAAAAACGGCAAAGATGTTTTGCCGATAAAAGTAAACATTGACTTTTCATAAGTCAAATTCTACGTTACAATTAATGGACATTTTTCTTTTTTTTTTAGACAAAAATCTCGGCGTTTTCAAGGCATTACCCTTTGTTCTTTCTATCAAAAACGAAGAAAAAAGCTTTTTTTAATTATGTTTTTAAGATAGGGTGTCGAAGATTATTTTCAAAAGTGTATTCATTCCTCCCACTTCTACAAATAAAACTATTAAATCAATATTATCATCGAGATTTAAATGAGTAAATTAAAGCAACATTTTTGCCCTACACACAGAGAATTAATATTTCATAATAAATAAATAACAAGTTGAAGACATTTTTACAGAAAAGGCTAACAAGAAGAAGACAAGGACACGTGCCATCATGTACCCTTCTGGTTTCTGATGATTTAGGTTTTATAAATGCTTTGAAATATAATTACATAAATTCAAAGCGTTTTTTAAATCTACTACCTACCGGTTTTCGCATAGCCCATAATGCCCCCAAGGGCCAAACTCGCAGAATAAACCGCCCCAAAATAGTCGACAGGCATCTTGTAAAAATTCCAAACCAAAGTCGAACTTAACTCTTCGCGCATGCGCAGTCGTGAGAACTTTAAAAAAAAAAAAAGCTTATTTTGTTTCAGTAGGTAGTGGAACAGTCTAGCGACCAAGAATGGTGTGGTCTTATCCAAGTGCCTGGCTGGTTAGGCACAACACAATAAATTGAATAAGGAAAAGAAGCAAGAATTTGACTTCTTGAACTATCGACAAAATACCTTGCCACCACACTTTCAACTAAGAATGGCTGTTATATAGGAAAAAATCATTTTAAAAAATTATAATAATTTTTGAAATTACAATAATTATTAAAATTTCATTTAACCTACTCATTAATTTGTCTATGGATTCACCCTATCGTAAAAGCGTCAAGATTATTCCGCTATTTAGTCGGATTTAAGTTGAATTTAATTGATTATCTCCCTTTGATTTTTAGAGTGATTTCCCTTACATTGCTTTTCCTACAGGAAAAATGTTAACATTTCTTTAAAAATCACAGCTTAATATGAAATATAGGCTTAGCAGCTTCAATGTGGAAAAATAACCTTGCCAGTAGGATTGGTTTACTTCATGTCAAACAAAACGTTTATAATTATGCCCCAAAAGTTCAATTTTTCAGGCCATATCATTTTATCCCTTCATTACAGTGGCATCTTATAATTTTGCTGGAGATATTGATTGCTTCAACTCATACTGTTGCCTGAAGATCGGATGATGTAACATGAGAGTTTTTCTTGGCCTATCGTGCAATCAAGCTTAGTGTCTGGGGCGTTACTTTGCTTGGTCACCCTGATAACAGACCCACTTGATTTCCACTTATCTAGTGTCAATCTTAAGGTATGAATTGGCATTTTTAGGGCTTGGGATATGTTCTTGTATGACTTGCCTTTCTTGTGCAGCTTGACTACTCTGATCCATAGGTCATGAGATATTTCTTTAGATTTACCCATGATGGTAACTGGAAAAATTAAACAATACATTTATAAGAAAATGTTAAGCATTTTTTAAAGCTGGTGTGGGGTGCAGGATTGCAAATTGCTCATGGATGTTTTTACAGTTTTTATTTTCATATTTACCTTTCCTTAAGTGTGTGTAAGGAGGCATACAAAGATGTTATGGAATAGGTGTTTATACTTTTGTCCCTACCATGAAATTTAAAATGTTATTTTAACTAAAAATAGGCTGTGTTCGGGTTCATATAAACATTGAAAAGTACATAATCAACACATGGGTACATATTAGGAAGATAAATGATAAAAATTTTAAATAGAATACACTTAAATGTATACTGTAAAATCTGAGGGTGTGCGTAAACCTTTGACCACAACTGTACATCATGAGTTATAGATGTTTTCATACAGCAGTATACACTATATAGACAAATTCCTGGATCCACCCCAAAATTTAATTACTTCTTCCTTACCCCGTGTCTCACCCTTTCACAAAATATCAATGAAATCCATTGGGAACTTTTGGAGATATTGTGTGGACGAGTGAATACAGAAATATATGGAAAAAAACGCAAAAATATCTCTCAATCAAAAACAAATTCCTGGATCCACCCCAAAATTTAATCACTTCTTTCTTCCCCTGTCTTGAAATTTATAGAGACTTTTGGAGATATCATATGGACAGACAGGAGCGAATACAAAAATGTAGGAAAAAAACCACAAAAATATCTCTCAATCAAAAATAAATTCCTGTATGTGCTTCAAAATTTTATCACATCTTCCTTGATACTGCTTTACCCTTCCACAAATCTCATTGAAATCTGCAAATGAGGACGTCATAATTTCTGGTCTGGAAAATTGCAAATAAAACAAAACTGCCTATTTTTGATGTTATAATCCAGAAATGTTGAGTAGAGGTCCAAAGGATGCCAAAAATGCAAAAACCTGAACAACTTATTAGGTGGGGGGGGTTCAACTGGGTTTCCACCTGACACTGACACAACTGACTCACTAGTGCTCCGACTGCTACTCAGTCTTGTATTTAGACAACCTCTTTATTTTTACATGGGGACTATTTACTGACATTTTTAAAATTCGCTCCGATTTAATACTTAGAGCAGGGATCTCAAACTCAAGGACACAAAAGGGCCATTACATCTTGGGGGAGAGGCACAGTGGGCCAAAAGTGAAATGAGTTATAATGCTAATCTGCAATACAGCTGAGAGGCTGCTATTTATTTATTCATCAAAATGAATACGCATATGATAGTAAGTGGGATATGTGAATTAGTACAAAATGTGAATAAAAATAATATTAAGAAAATATTTGTTTACTGAATTCAGACTTATAAGTAAGGTTAAATAGTGTCCTAATTACATTCATTTGATCCCAACGAGTTCATGTTGAAGATGATTTCTGGCAACGTTTTGCAGCACCCAGGGATTCTATGTTCGGCTTCAAATCGCGTAAATTAGCCAGCTTCAACACGGATTGTAAATGTTCATCGGTCTTGAGCACAACGCAGATTTATTTATTTTCATTGCGAGAAAAACTGCCCACAAACGTATGTGCCTCCAAACATGGCCATAATTTGCAAAGATGAGGCAAACAATTTGGGAAATCTCTCACTTGGAAGGAACTGATAGAAATCAGAAACATTAACCTCTACATATTTTTGCATCAGTATGGTATTGCACTGAAGCTCCACCAACTCCATCTGAAATTCCTCAGAAACAGTATCAACACTCACGGTCAGTGAGTAGTAAAAAGCATAAATTAGCTTTCTAATGATAACACGTCGTGAAGATGCCAGTCAAACTCTGCATGCAGTTTTATAATTATA
>VCCN01004630.1:3834358-3853654 GCA_006491835.1 Architeuthis dux
GAAACAGCGCTGTATGTGGATTTGACAATATATATAATATAAATAATATATAATATAAATAATATAATATGTATATTTTGTGATTTTATTTGGATATCAGGAAGAGAAATCTTTCAGTCGAGAATATATGTTGGTCGGTCATATCCTTGAGGCACTTAGCACAGGAAATGCAGGCTAATAAAATCGAATTTACATTTCACTTGTGTCGGGAGATTCTGGAGAAATAAATAGGGTGAAAGTAGTTTCAAATTTCAATTAACTTGTCCAGAATCATGACGGGAAAAATATCGCGTCGTGCTTTGGGAATGATTTAGTTGCCTTGAAATAGTTTCTTTACGAAGAATGCTTTTCACATTGAATAGACTAGTTTGGTACGTTACTGGCCGCCATGAAAGTCGTTTGATGCTTTTCAGGTATTTTTTATGACGAAGTGTGGCTGAATGAAATTGTGTCTATCGCTTGTTTACCGCCGGCTTCTCAATTGTCCAACCCAATCTACGACCTTCTTCAGCACTTTTAACCAATTTTCTGAAAAATGAATGAAAATCGTAGATTAAGATCACGCCATTCCTCTCTAACAGCACGATTCGCTTTTCATTCGAGTGTTTCTGGTTTCCGGACCTACTGGGTTGCAGTCACGTGGTGTTCGATTTTCTGAACGCTGCAACGACTTCTTTTGTGGAAGAGGCTGTTCAGCATACGAATAAGAATCACGAGGATTTGATAAAAGCGGATTAGAGAACGTAAATGTATCTCGGCTGCTAAGTTGCGTTTCATATGAAATGGCGTTTTTTTATATCAAAGAGAATAATGCTAAAAGTTAAAGATTTACTAATGTAATTGTATGTATTTGCCGATTCAATGTAAATATTAGGTTGTTACACATTAAATATCGTTTTTTAACATCATAGAGAATAATTCTAAAAGTTAAAGATTTACTATGTTAGATTGTTAATTATTAATGTAAATGCATCTTTTGCAGATTCAATGTAAATAGTGATATATTAGTTTGTCACACATTAAATGTAGTTTTTTTTTATATCACAGAGAATAATCCTAAAGGAGAAAGATTTACTAATGTAATTGCAGTTTTGCAGATTCAATGTAAATAGATATATAATTCATTATTAGTGGGGCCTTTTGAGCCATTAACATCAATGCGGTCTACCCAAGAAGTTAGACGATTTCACATTAGGGCCTAATGCTGCTGAAACTGCTGATAAAGTCAGCAAAGCATTTGGGGTGAACCTTTCAGCATTGGTTCAATTGGTTTAGGTCTGGAAATATTGATACCAATAATCAATGTTCCCTCTAATCTTTAATAATCTTTGTGCGCAAAAATCTCATGTTGTGCAATGTTTTCCTGTGACAAAAGTGTGTGTAAACTTGAAATTGTTTCAAGATAAATTTGGTGCAGCCTATCTCGCATGGCTAATAAAACTGTATTGGCATCTTTTAATATAATATAAGTATGGTTGCCTTTTACAAAGTAACATATTTAGTTAAGATTTGATTCTATACCTTGAACCACTTTGTCCAGTTTCTTGTTCCATTAAATAACACATCATTGAGTATTTCTTATTCTTATGTGATGCAATGTCTAAATAAATTAATAACAGTGACAGGTCATTTGTATCCCAGACAACTGCGTCCCCGGACACTTACGTCCCCGGTTATTTGCGTCCCGGACATTTGCGTCCCGGTCATTAAGCAAATTTTAACCGAAGATTTTGCTTTGAGAATATTTTTGGAGTCAGATACTAATTGTGTTTTTTTCACTGCAAAACTGGAAAGTTTAATATTTGTAGTTACATTGTAAATAGAACCCCCATCGTAAAACCTGAAAAAAACATTTTTTTCTAAAAACTAACAAATTTCCGGATGGTTGTAGGGTCTAGAAAGTTTTCTGCTTTCGTCTGTTCTGTAATAAGTTAGCAGCAGCTTAAATAATTGTTAGGGTTTAATGACAGGATTTACCGAACGGAGATAAATAATATACTGAAGACTATGGAGTCTTCGGATTAAATTACACCTTTTTATGGATATATTCTTCTATTTTAGCAACATTACATAGGCTTTCGTGAGTTTTGACCCCCAAATAAAACTCGCTTCAGTTATTATTCATCTCCGTTCGGTAAATCCTCTTCCTTTCATTCGGTAATTCTTTGCAGATAGTACAGTGTAATGTCAATAACATTTACTTTTTAAAATATCCCATTTAACGTTTTAATTAATGGAAAAGAACATTTTTTCCTAGCAAAAACAAGAAAAAGCTTAAGAATAATTTTAAAAAATGTAATCGTGTTTCTAAAATACGATGTCGAAGATTTTTCAAAAGTGCGTATACATCTCCTCTCGGCAATTTGCAGAATAATGTCGATAAAACTCACGAAAGCATATGTAAAGTTACTAAAATAGAAGAATATATCTTTAAAAAGATATGATTTTAATCAGAAACCTTAATAAAGACTCCCATCATTATATTATTTATCTCTATCCGGCTTCGCCCGGCAAATCGCCTAGACTCGACAAATCACAGTATAAGACCGATAAGGTTCAACGAAGAATTATTGCTAGCAGTGGGTTGATTACCCATTTCTGGAGACTTTAGGACTTCAACAGCGACTATATAACGTCATTTTAAGGCAATAGGAAAAATTAAAAAGTTGTTGAAATGGGACCCACATAAACTGAATGAAATGCTCCATGACATTACTTAACCCCACACCTCTAAGCTGATAACGTCTTGCAGCATCCTTCATATTCACCTGACATTTCTCCTACAGATTATCGTCTTTTCAAGCATTTTGAACTTCATATCCATAATAAAATGTTCAATAATAGGGAGGCCATAATTTATGCTTCCACTGAATTTGTGAGCACTCTACCTAAAGAGTTGTATAGAGATGGCATATTTGCTTCAAATGGATCATTTTTAAATTAAATATTTACCGTTTTTTGTTGTTGATGTCCTCCTTCATTTTACTGTTCAAAAAACGACATTTCATGTGTAACAACTTAATATTTTGTAACAGAAATAACAGTACAGATTTTCAGAGTTTAATATGGTGACGTGTACATGTTATAGAGGGTGTTTTGAGAAACCTGATGCAAGGTATGAATGTATCGTTGTTTTCCGCTTACCCCATCGAGGGTGTCGCAAGGTTAGGTACACTCGGGCAATTGTTAGTTATACCCTTCTTCCGGTTTGCCATACCTGTCGAAGCTTGGTTATGCTTTCGGCACTCGGCACCTGGTATCCCTCAATGGTCACCCATCTAAGTATTGATACGGCTTGACGTTGCTTAACTTATCCAACGTGATTTGGCTGTAAACCATCCTCAATACTAGTCCTTGTGCTGAGTGCTTGGCGGAAAGGCATTGAGTACTATTTTTATAGTCTTTGGTATGACTCGGCGGTGGATTGAACGACGGCCTACCGAACCGAGGGGCGAGCACTCTACCATTGGGACACGATCTTTTTTTCTTCTTCGTTCTTTCTCTACTTCTATGTGTGGGCGAATGTTGGTACGAACATTTCGTCTGCTGGGAAATTCTTGGGATTAGTGAATTTTCAGCCATCCTTTTCTTTTGGTCCGTGGTGTCTCAGATGAAGATTTTATTGAAATTTCACGTGAGCAAAGCAAAAGATTTCTACCGATTTTTTTAACAGAGAGAGAGAGAGAGAGAGAGAGAGAGTTCCACAACTGAAGTGTTTCACTAAAATCACGAGCGGATAAATCTCACTCGCAGAACGAGCGGAAAATCTATTCAAAAAGTGATAACGTATAATCAAATGTCGCCCCTTTTCGAATCGGTAAATATATCCGAAGTCATAACACTGGAGCCACGATCAATAACAAAAATTCGCTGGAAGGGACGCCAGGAAAGAAAGATAAAGATTCTTAAAGATTTCCTTCTTTTGCATTCGCTACTGACAATCACGTGACGCTGTATGGTTAGACAAAAGAGACAATAAGCGTTCAGCGTCTGAATGGAGCCAATAGCAAGAGGCGGAGTTAATGTCGTGGTTTTGGTCAAACAATAAGTCGTAGAGAATGGAGGTACTGGTGTGGCCTAACGGCTGGCAGCACGGAAAATGAAATCAGCGAACCGAGTTCAAACTGAGACAATCTGAGTTCACTTCGCACTAATCCCCTTAGGAAAGGCATGAGTCCTTCCCTTCTACCCACCTCCGCTATAGGTAAATAGCAAGGCAGACTGGGATCTTCAACTTTGTTTGGCAACCAGTGTAAGTGACTGACAGCTCTGAATTCAAACCGGGAAAGTCCAACCCCTCGTCCAGCGCCGTGAGATGCTGCCAACGGATAGAGTAGTAATGTGTTTCCGAAAGGTACGGTTTTCTATGGGGAAACTTCGGTGGGCCTTGCAAGCCGGAAGTGGATTATAATAAAAATGCTCAAATAAAATAACTCCGCGACATCCTCGATGGTACAAGCGGATGGATGATGAAAAATAATCTACTTATATAATGAATAGTGTGATTTTCTTGGTTTTTCTGTCTGTAACAATGGACTTAAAGGTATCATTATCATATCAATTAAAGGTAACAATATACCCGTGAATCTTTCATGGGTATTGACTAGTTTTTAAATAAACATTTATAATACATTTCTCCGTTTTTAAAAAAATGTTGTTAGATGAAGTATTACAGTGCTTCCCAAAAGTTTAAGAGCACCAATAAAAAAAGAAGAATCTTTGCAATAAAATGCGTTAGATTGCATCAGCCTTTTCTCTGTGCCAGCTAGACATTATTCATTTACTTTTTGTCTTTTGTCTTAATTCCCCAATCGATTAGACATTGGGCTGCCCAAAAATACAAATTGTGAACATACATCATTGGAAAGCTGATAAACTTCTCTTTCTAACGATATATATGTAATTCCTTCATTAATTAAATCCACAATTCATAGACTTTGGCCTACTTGAGATTTCCTTGTAAAATACTGAAATACCTATAAATTAATTACTTTTATGGTAAAATAAATTGTATTTTTGAATTCCTCATGTCTGAAAACCATGATTTAGCCCTTTAAAGTACTCAGATATATCAACTGGGAGATGATATATGAAATTCTGTTGTTTTTGGTGTGTGCTGGCGGCCAGTTTGTTTTATGCAAATGAGGTGTGGCCGTCATCAAAACAACGGAGACATATCAAATACTAAGAAATACTATTTATGGATTGCGTGTATGTCAGTACGTATGTCTTATGTAATTTGTAAAATAAATACAATACTTTAATGGTTATATGATGTTTAAAAGCGTTGATTTCAGGACAAACTTTTGAGAAGCACTGTATAAATCATTATTACTTTAAATTGTTATGACTACTTTTTACCTTCACCGTAAATTTTATTAGTTGTTTTTTATCGCAACTTTTGCTCAGACCGATTACCCGCCGGCAGTGAGCAATAGCGTTGATCGGAAAATAAA
Source organism: Architeuthis dux (assembly GCA_006491835.1). Classification (NCBI taxonomy): domain Eukaryota; kingdom Metazoa; phylum Mollusca; class Cephalopoda; order Oegopsida; family Architeuthidae; genus Architeuthis; species Architeuthis dux. The sequence goes on from VCCN01004630.1 coordinate 3,839,815, forward strand.
GAATACGCCTCGGGTGGGATCCGGACCCACATCCCAAGCATTAAGTGTGTTATCTTGACCTTCAGCTCCCAGTTATGTCTCGGCGGCGTAATTGGTAAAGCATACCGAGCTAAACGGTGCTGCCCATGGCTAGGGGATATTTGTTCGAGTCCCACCCGAGGCTTATTCTTTATTTTCCGATCAACGCTATTTGATGTTATGTGGCGGCTTATTCGACTCCTTTTTTCACCAAAGAAAGGCTCAAAAAGTAAACGTACCCTTTTTTGTCCAGCCCCAGCCCCATTGGCCAGAACTTTAGGAGGAGTTTTAAAAACAAAATTAAATGAGAAGAATTCAGAGAAATTCGTTTTTTTCCTTAATATTTTCTGCTGAAATAAGATGGGGCTTTATGCCATCAAATACGACACGTTATGTTTTTTACCTAATGTCATTTAGAAAAAGGTTGTCAATGACACTGAAAGTTCAACATTTAGTTCAACATTTAATTTTCTTTTGGTTCGTCTTTTTATTTGTTTTGTATATATTTTGATTTTGTTTGTAAATTTAGAAAAGTGGAAAACTATTTATTTACGCATTTTTTGTCTGAGATATTTGGAGATGAGTCGTTGTTAATATTCAATCATGTTGGTTCCCTCTTGTTATTCGAAACAAACAATTCAATTAAATATAAAAACAAAACATTTTTTAAAAAAATTATTAAATATTCACGCAGTCGGATTTTCTTCTAAGGTTTCAATTTTGGATGATATTGATACAATATGAAATGCAAAGGCTTAATCGACAAATTCCATATGCTAATTAGGTAGCCTCGTTTTGATATAAACGCCATGTACATGTACAAACCGGGCAGTGCGGTAACCAGATCGGAGCGAAATTTTGGGAAGTTATCCCATGGCATCGATCACACAGGAACCTATCCCGGCGACTCTGATCTGCAGTTTGAAAGAATCAGCGTGTATTACAACGAAGCCAGTGGAGGCAGGTATGTTCCCCATGCAATTCTTGTCAACTTAGATCCTAGTACCATGGACTCCCGTTCGTTCGAGCCCCTTCGGTCAACTCTTTCAGCCCGATAACCTCGTATTCGGACAGAGCGGTGCTGGTAACAACAGGGCCAAAGGACACTACACAGAAGGCGCTGAGTTCGTAGATTCCATTCTGGATGCAATCCGAAAAGACTGTCTTCAGGACTTCCAGCTCACCCACTCTTTAGGGCAGGCGGTGGTGCCATCTCTGGTATGGGAACTCTGGCTATTAGCAAGATCCGTGAATAATACCCCCGGCAGTATCATAAACACCTTCTATGTTGTTCCCTCTCAAAAATTAAGTAACACATTAGTAACAAAACGTTTTATCACGTTTTTGTAGAAAATAAAAGGAATGTAACCCGGTTCTAAAAACCTCTCTAAAATTATAGAACTAAATTGGATTCGACATAAGCATTACGCGTAGTCTATTGACTGGCTTAGATCTGAATGTGTACCCTAAATTAAACGCAAGTGTCCTTCCGTAACACTTTAAAGGACAGCTATTCGTATGAATTGTATTCGGTAGTCCTGGCGCTGTAATAGAGCCTCGTAGGAATCTTTGAGTTGACTAATGAAACCAATTGGACATGCTAGAGGGACCTTCAGGGAGTAAGAATATCTTGGGTAGAGATTCCAGATCATGTAAAAAGGAATTTAGGGCCATTTTTCATAATGGCCGATTTTCGCTGTAGTGCCATAGTTAGAAAATTGTTTTTTAATCAAATATGGGCATATTGTATATCGTTGGAAAGGGGATTTCATGCTGAGTAAAGTTTACAAAAGTAACATATGCATCAGAGCAAGTCCTTTCGAGTTATTTACAATCAAAAGTCATGGCCCCTTGTTTTAAAATGAAAGACGTGGACTGATAGCTATAACACAGGGGAGCTAATTGCTGATGGATCCGCTCCAAAATGCCTGATAACTGGAACATTATCGACTTACTCATATCTACTACTAGAGAACTAAGGCTTGTTGGGGCACATGAACTGACAGATCCCTACCCCCTGGCGCACTACATGGGTGGTGGACGGCGCCTCAATCTCTCTGAAGAGGTACATACACGTGTAACAACTCACTTTCATTTTCTAGAATTAATACGCATCTGCGGATCTAAATAATCAGATATATAAGAAAATACCAAACTATCATAAGCCTTTAGCTTAGGCTGACGTCACTTCCTTCTGCTCTTCCAATAACTACGGCGGCCCTCTGTCGTTCGAGGCTTATTTTCCCGGTTTATACCGGCGGTGCAGCCCATACGCTCCCTAGTGTACGTATTCCCTTTCTACGGCTTAATTATCCCTTTGACGACTAGCTCCTATCACTCTTTCACTTCACGGTGATAACCTGGTCGCACGACCAGAGTTGTTTCTAGCGGCTCTAAAGGCTAACCGTAACACTATCAGCTATGGTCTATAGTCCAGTAGCTAAACACCGCAAAACTCCCTACATGGCAACTAAGCGTAGCGACTCCTTTTTATTCTCAGTTACTGACGTAGAGCGAATCCAGTTTTTCCCTTCGGCGATCAAAACGTGTATGCCTTCCCCGTCGCCTCAGCAAAAGCTTTGCGTACCTAATCCTGATCACCTGTTTTCAATAATACAGCATTGATCTTCGAGTAATCAAACGTTATTGTAAACTAAATATTTCAGTCCAGTTCCGTCGACCAGATAACTCAAACAATCTACATTCGTTAAAATCCCATGTTTTTCTCTGCTATTCCTTCCTTGCTAAGTAGTGCCATTAACTAGATCTCTATTTCTCCCTAATTCGGTGCTAGCAACTATTCGTCCTCCATTTCTATTCTCCCTTTTTAGGACTAGCCAAAGTAACTAAATCTGTCCTTGGCATTTCTCCCTGCGAATAAGCACTTCATTCTCGTAATATAACCTATTCTCTCTTTCGTATCTCTACCAAACTAGAAAAGAAACGTATGTAACATTTATTGTCTTTGTCTTTTCTTATTAAACGTCTCTTTTATTTGTATATCTACAAATATATGCATTTGTTTAATTTCTCTTGTACAAACTGTTTTCCTTTGTTTGACTTTGAATTTACCGCGCTGATTTCGTTAGCGAACCCACGTGGTAATTAATTTCCAAACGCAATATGGCTGCTTGCCTTTCTTCTCGAAATCTCTTCCGTGACGTCACAACGGTTCCAGAGACCTCCATTCATATCACGTGACTTCCACGTGCGGGCCCTTTCTTCATTTAATGGCTCATTCTTGCTTTCTGCCTAGCCGAGGCTACATCAAGCAACTACTGTTTATTATTAAATTAACCCATTTTAATACTGAACTCCTGTTACCAAAATCTACATACTGGTGACTTCTACATATAAGTACCCTCCAAACCTATACACACATAAGGTTGTGTGGGATTGGAAATGTTGGAGAAATTTCCAATATTTTGAACTTTCTTTTCTTTTATCAATGTATATTTAATTGTCTGACAATGTACCCTCTTTTCTAAGAATGTCCCTTTCACCTTTAATCACCCCTGATCTAATTCTGTTCTAATAAAATAGGCAGATTTTAATGGTATAGGATACAGCTATGCAATAGACTAACAAAATATTTCATAGCTGAATAGCTTTGCATTTAGAAAATTTAGTGTGCATCAGATATTTCCTTAAATGGCTCCCTGTAAAATTGTGTATAAATTATATAGTATCCTGCGTATAATATTAATACAATTACTAGTTGGGATCTGTTATTATGGGAGTGTTTCAGTATGATTTAGATAGACAGTTAACTATAAACAAAATAAGCAATTCGGTATAAGAGTACACCTTCTAAAAGTAAACAAAAAACAACTTTTTGCACATTTATTACTTAATAGTTTTGCATGTGAAATCAATCCTCACATACCTGTATGTATATTGTACAAGAGTTATGTGTCATCATTCCATCTATATAGGAATACCACTAATGAAATAGAGACAACATTTACTGTCCCTTTTTAATGTAAAAATGAGACTCTGCTAAAGATAACATAAGGCCATAGCAGTTTGACTTACATAAATATTGGGATTTCCCAAAGTTAACATTTCGTGTGAAATCTCTTCTTTTTTCACCAGAATTATGAAAAAGGAGAATTGTGAAACAATGAATTTGTGAATATAAATTAGATGTGAGTTATGACCAACGCTGTACTACAACTAATACTACTGTTTTTAGTTCATTTTGTATAGGCTGACCTGGCAGTGAAAAGGCCAGCCAAGTTGCGAGTTATTCTGAATCCTGATGACACTTGGAAGCTAATTCTGTCTGATGGAATTCCAAAGAAAATGGAGTTGCTTATGGATGAAGTCAAGAAAGTGTGTGGGTTAAATGGGAATTTAAGACTGCAGTACCAAGACAGAGACTTTGGGGGTGAACTAGTAAACTTGACATCTACTGCAGAACTTGCGGATTTGGCAACTATCAAGGTCATCCCAATAACTAATGTTTGCAGCCAAGGATTTAATCTCATTGTCTGTGATGATTTAGTGTCTGCTCAATCATATGACACAGAGCTCCTGACCACACCCTCCAGCTCTGTCTCTACAAGAACTCAGATCTGGCCAAGAGATTTTCCGATACCAATATTCTCCTATGACACTGAACTGTAGTTAGAAAAGGAAATGTGGTTTATAGATAAAACATGGTAAGGTTGACACTGAGTTCAAAAGTATTCTGGATAAGGTAGCTGAATGGATATTCATGTACAAAGCTTACCCAACGGATGGTGACTTTAATGATGTTGCCGAAGCACTAATCAAGAAGCATCCATGCCCCTCGGAACCTGGTTAGTACATCAGTTACTACGGGTGGAAGCAGTGGCTGAATACCAAAATGGGCAACTACCAAAATCTGCTAAACGGCCTCGGGTGTTCTGAATTGCTTGCAAATTCACTCAAGTCCAAAGCTCCAGAAGATTTATTGCCAGCAACAAAAGTAAAGATACTTAGGAGTTGAGGCGTCAAACACATACGTGACATTTCAACTAGAGAGAGTCACTTTTAAGTGAAGTTAAGAAGCGAATCAATCGTGCAGTGATAAAGGGCAAAATGGCCAAAATGTTTTCACTGCGAAGACAGGATATTATGGGAAAGGAATCAAGAGTTGAAAGAGAGATGGCCTGCATTAACCTTTTTAATCAATGGCAATAGGTAATGGAAAGTAACTAAGTACATTTACTCAAGTACTGTACTTAGGTACAACCTTTAGGTATTTATTCTTTACTTAAGTATTTCCATTTTATGCTACCTTATACTTCTACTCAACTACATTTCAGAGGGAAATGTCATACTTTTTACTCCACCATTTATTTGACGGCTATACTTACTAGTTATTTTTAAGATGAAGATTTGACACAATGGATAATATAACTAGCATTTAAAATACAACGCATTGTTAAAGATGAAACCAGTGGTTTCCAACCTTTTTGGTTTCTGATGTCTTACTTTCAGATGTGGTCGTGGTCACATTTCAGATGTCTATGAGTTGTTAACAACTCCACCAGATAGTGATTTTCCCTCTAAACTCCTCACATGGTTTCATTTCAAATGTTCAAATGATCCAATATCTCAGCAAAAATCAAAGATTAGAGAAAAAGTCCAAAAACTGAAAACAGATTTGTGAATCAGAACTTTGTTTCTTCTTTTTTCCTCTCTCCATGAATCATCTGACGACCCCTAAGATTTATCTGCTGTCCCTGTATATACAACTGTATATTAAGTAGTTCAAACTAGATCCACCTTCAGCGGTTACAGCAGTAACATGCAGCTTACACACTAATGTTTCAATTTTAACAATCTAATGATGTCAGATATATAATACTAGCAGGGATACCCGGCGTTGCCCGGTGGGAAGAATAACTGAAAATATAACCAAACAGGAAAAATATGTTCTTTGATATATTTCTTACACAACACAACCAATGAAAAAAAAAACAGACAATTATTTACACATGTAAATATAGCTGTACGGAAGAAATATTTTGATGCACAAAAAAGAATAAATGATGTCGTCCATTAGTTCGACAGCGCATCTGGATACACTACATGAGTGCTCCTCCTACTGGGCGCCAGTGTGAAAAGGTTGTCCGGGGATTCAACCCTAGAACAATCAATATAAAGTCCATGGGAAAAGCATGGTTAAGTCTGGTAAAGGCCAGCGATCATGAGAGATTGTCCTTGTGCCATGTTAAAATTTGATAATTTTAGTCTGAAAACGTATCTCAGTGTTGCACAACTTTTTACAAACAAAAGAAGACAAAAATCAATATTTAGCCTCTAAAGTTGTTTCGTTTTGCTCCCAAAAGCTATTTTAATCCAAATTTAACCTGTGCCGGTCTCCAATGATCTTAGGGGTCAGCACCACCTATCCTATCGTGTTTTTTTCTGCACAGGTTAACCCTACTTACTAAATTACCTCCAAAAATGTAATTGTTTGGCTGCAAAATGCCCTACAAAAGTTAATGCAATCCAAAACCGACCTCTGGGACGATTCTGCGTAAAACAATGGACGAAATTTAAATATACCCAATTGAATTTGACCTTATCAGCTCGACCATTAGGGAGTTCCATAGGTGCAAAATTGTTGCCAACAACCCGGAACATTTGCCATGAAAAGACTTACCCCTATGCCAAATTTCAGTTCCATAGGAGCCGAAGTATTACCAAAAACTGCGAAAATTAGTCGAAATGACCAGAAATGACCTCTAGTGATCTTGAATGACCTCCAAGGTCATCCTCGATTGGTTGCCCACAAGTAAGAACATTGGCTAGAAATTACCTCTTGTGACCTCAAGTGACCCCTGGACATATTTCATGTCTAATTTCAGTTTCACAGTTGCAAAATTGAGGGCAAAAAATTGGAAAATTGTTTTAAAATGACCAGAAATGATCTCTGGTGACCGTGAATGACCTCAGAGGTCAATGTCACATAGATTAATATCTTCGCCCTGAGAAGATGTACCCGTATTAGTGCAAAATGCTGGCCAACAACTCTGAAAATTAGCTCCGAAATGACCTCTGGTGACCTCGAATGACCTCTGAGGAATATTAGGTCGATAGGGCCTGTAGTCCTTTCGAAGAGGCACGGACAAACAAACAAACAGAGTGCTCAAATATTAGTATAGAGCAGTCAGAGGGACCAAACCACTACTTTTACTTTAATACTTTAACAACATTTTGCTGCTAATACTTATATACTTTTACGTAAGTAGGATTCTTCATGCTGGACTTTTACTTGTAATGAAGTATTGTTACATTGCTATATTGGTACTTTTACTGAACTAAAGCATCTGAATACTTTTTCCACCACTGATGGCAATAGTTCAGTGCTGGTAAAGTAAATGATAGTATCCCCTATCATAAGCCATTTGCTAAGAGAATGGCCAAACCAATTCAAATTGCATATTTGGGCCCTTGATGTCAAAAATAAGATCTCACACACCACACAGTTGTAATATAACTTGTAATGTAATAACATTTGCATGTGCTATTTTTTTTTTAAAGATCAATGCTGAATTCCTGAGAATAACAACTGTTCCACTTCAACCGCGATTCCTGGCCTTCTTGGACAATGCCCCACATAAATCTGATTGAGATAATAAGAAACAAGGGAGGAGTTGTCAGAGAGAAGACCCGGAATATACTGGAAGTTCTTGATCAGGTATGTACTTGTTCTATACATCAAAATTTGCCTTATATCACATACATATGTAACATCGCAAATAGAAGCAATTGTGTTCATTTAGGTAACACATTTTATTGTGGAGTTAGATTACATGTACTGCGTTTGTCCTCTGAGTTTGACAGGCCTTTTAACTGGTTTGCTCAAAGCATTTGTAAATCACAATTACTGCAACTCCAAGTGTCCATTTGTGCATTATGTAGTGTTTGCATCTTCAGTCAAGTTGCAAAATTGGACAGCATAATGTTATATTATGTGCGTGTTTTCTCTCTCGCCTAGTAGCCGAGTAGGAATATATCATATTTAGTGACAATCGTGCACTTGGCGCTAAGCTTTTGCAATTTGGCATAACATTTACGAAAATCACCGCAAACAAGTTGGTGGCGGCCTGTGCGCAAAATCCAATATGGCCACTACGGAAAAGCACCAATCTCATATGTCCACTGCTGATAGACTCAGATTATTGTGTAATACCACTAATTATAGGTATTTCGTTATGAGAAATCCAGAGAGGTCTGACGCACAACTCACATAGAGAATCAACGGAAGACACATGCAGAGGAGGAAGCGAGTGTCGGTGGGAGGGGAAGGTTGTTGGAGGAGGATAGAGGGGGGAGGCTCCCACCAATGCACCCTCCCCCTTCCCTCCTCCTACTAACATTACTCAATATAACAATTAGACTAAGCCTAAATGAATGAGGCTACACAAACAATGATACGGGGCTTGATCCAGCCTATCATAGATATGTAATATGTACGAGTCGAGAGTCCAGCCTAAAGTATCTTTAACTATCTGTTTATCGGAGTATATGTGTTTGTAAAGAGATTAAATGAAATTCAAATCCCGAACTATGGTAATTGTAGCATAACGGGCGATCGAACTTCTCCTCTTCTCTGGTCGCCATGAGGGAAAGAGATGTTGAGGGGGAGAGAGAGATAGTAGTTTCAGAGAAAGTCAGGGTGAGATAGAAAGAGACAGAGACGATCATTTCTTCCGCGGGCTGCGGACTGCGATGATGATGTTGATGATGATGATGATGATGTCTCTCTGTCCGGGTCTGCTGACGGGAGCCAAATTTCTCTGTGGAGGGAAAATCATTCCGGACAAAAAACTCCCCCACGTGTGTGGAGAGAAAAGACAACAAAATCTACGGATCTTCAAATTTAAAGAGGTTGTATTTCCGTACTACGCAGGTCAATTTCTGGGCTGGTCTGCGGATTTCGTTGAGGTGCGGACATTCTGTTGTTTAAAAGAGTTGGTCATTTTCCAGGACTGCTACTACTACGGATTCAAATTTCCCACTGGTCACTGCTTCTAACGGGCTGTCACCGCCACCATGAGACGGGCGGGAACGACGTCTAGTGCGAACCCGTTTCAGGTCGCGACCCCAACTTACTTCCTTCTGTTTCGATCTAGCCTTTATATATGCTAATGGTCATAACTCCTCCCCCTTTTCAAATCTTAACGGTTTTATGGTAACACGATACTCCAGTTGGTCACGTAGGCAGCTTAACACAGATTTCAAATCTGACCAAGTTCCTATCCCAACTGGCTACCGGTAATATGATCTGGGTCTATTTCGTTACATAATTAAAAGACCTTAAAAAGTGATTTCTGACCTTGAAATGAACTTGAAAAGCAAAATAATACCGGAAATGGGGTTCTCATAACAAAATACATATTAGTGGTATTACACAATAATCTGGGGCTACCAGCAGTGGACACATGGAATTGACACTTTTCCGTGATGGCCATATTGGATTGCGAGCACAGGCCACCACTGATCGACACCAACTTGTATGCGGTGATTTTTTTGAATGTTATGGTCATACCTAACATCATGCCAAATTGCAAAAACTTAGCATCAAGTGCACGATTCCTATAAATTCTCTACCCGCTATAGAGCCTGGATGTGAATTTGAAGAGAGAGTGTCTGCTGAAGTGCCTTATTGTGTACCTTGGAGAAGACGTAGAAAAACTTATCAAGGAGTATCTGGTAAGTAGTTTTTCATTAATCACGTAAGCTTTGGACAAGATAAGCCATTGGATATTTAAACTTTAAAGCTCGTATAGATGGCCTCAGGACCTATAAGGATACTCAGACTTATTGTACATTGATCTACATTTACTTATACCTATAGTTATTGTGGAGTTCTCTGCACCCTGATGGTCATTAATCAACAGTTTTTTAGAATTTTATATGTATAATACAATGACTAAGGTCTCTGTGCTAGTTTATATGTTTTAAAACACTGTCTCGTGTGGCTATATGTGACCAGAACATGTTAATATATTTTAATTACAGTGTTAAATATGTATCACTTCCAAGCAGCAGCATCGGTACAGATGCAGCCGTGAAAGCCTGCACACAAAATGGATATTATATCCAAATATTGCATTGTGAAAAGTTCCCGTCTGTGGATAGATTCTGAAACTAATGAAAATACCAGGCAATTGTATCATTTAACCTCATAGTGAATCTTAATTGAAGTATGTACATTGTCATTGCACAGTATTTTGTGTAGATTGGTGAGAAAGAATTAATTGAATCCATTATAAGATGAGTCAGAAACATAACAACATGTGGAAAACTTGGATGGCTCTGAAAACTTTCCGTATGCACTGTATAACCACATGGAAATTTGCGAGTAAAAGTGATGCAGATATCTTTTTTGATTTTTATGTGTCGTGTATTTGTCGTATTTATTCTGGAAGTTATTTATTGTTTTAGTTGTGAGTAGGGTATTTTTTTCTATTTTAATTTTGCACCAGATTGATTCGACAAAGTGTTTATTATTCAAATCTTCTGAGTTCGGCTTCTAAATGTTCTCTTATGTAAATTATTAGCCCCCCTCTTAAGTGTTGGCTGTCTTTTCTAAATAAGTTGTATCCATTTATTTCCAGAGTATCGTTTGATAATTTTGATGTACACCAAGTTTCATTTATAGCTATTATGTCTGGGTCGTCTAGGTTTATTTTTGTTTTGAATTCATTTAATTCTTTTGCTAGACTTTCTGCGTTTGTGAACCAGCATTTGATGTTGCATTTTTTTTATTGAATCGTATTTAGGCGTTGCTTGTATTTTTCCTTTGTTTTATTAAGTTTTTTGAGTTTGAAGCGTTCTCCTTTTTTTCGTTTATTTGTTGTATTCCTTATTTTCACTATTTTGAAGTTCATTATTTTCATGTCTGTTTCGTTATTTGCTCTTCTAGCTTTATATTCCATGTAGACTTTTTAAAAAGAAATATCTAGCTGTTGCCTTGTGTAATCCGATGCCATGTAGATTGATTTTTCTTCGAACTTTGTTCATTATTGATACTCCTCAGATGTTTTTGAGGCTTTTAAAATTGTATTTTTTGTCAGTTTCTTTAGATGTTATGCAGACGGGTCTTGGTTCGTATCTGTAGTATTATCGGTGTAACGGATACATATCACATATATGTATTTTGCACTCACACACACACTTCGGTCATTGAGTTAAATCATTGACACACATATCTTCCACGGAACACCCAGGTTTCAGATTTCCCTGGAACCAAGTTATCTGTCCACAAGTGCCTTTCAGATAACTGGCCGCACACGACACGTAAATATACCACTTGAATAGTAATTCGATACGTATTGCAGCTAATGTCTAGGCACGACTTGTATCTTGTCTATCCTGTTTAACTTTAAGAAGTTGACAAGAACCACTCCGAAAAGCTTACATTTACACCAGCCAACACGTTCCACGCACCTCTTCCTATAAGAAGGCTAACACATTCCGATTTTCGTTCAATCTTAGTTTTGTTGCCTAACATAACTACGGTCGTTCCAACATTTTACCAAAGAGACGCGCATCTCTCTTCTTCAATTACGTACGTACACATTCATACATATACACTCGCTTTCTTATACACACGCTAACATCGAAGGGATCTTTTTATTCTATTAAGAAAGTAGTCAACCGAACTTTACAAGCATTCTTCTTCTTCTCTATAGATGAGAACTAAACATTGTTAACATGCTTTCTGTAAATAAATACATTTCTTATTATGTTACACCTTTGTCATGCATCTTTATTTTACTGCAATTGTTAAAAGTGCACCTTGCATCATACATGTATTATTCCTTTTACTACTGCAGGAACAACGAATCTTTCTTACGCACATCGCTAACCTTAGCATTTCTACCTCTCTCTACCATCAGCACCTTAACACACAGTCAGTATAGCTATTACTCTATAATTCTACATAGCAGCACGCCTAGCTTATCTGAATACAGCAGTCAAACCCTTAACCTTACTACTACTACTACATCAGCCATTGTTTATATTGTAAACTTCGTATTCAAATCGAGTCAGATATATTTAATAATAGTTTTATTTACATCTGTTTTTCTAATTCGATATATCGTTTCTATATCTTGGGGATAAATTCTTAGGTCTTTCGATACGTTTTCACAAATGGCTGTTATATCTATTTTTGAGGTTACTTTTTGTGGTTCGCTTATTCCAAGATTTCCATAGATTTTTTTTTCTTTTTTCTCTTTCAGTTTTTCGTTTAGATATTCGTTAATTTTTTCTTCGATTACTTCATCTTGAGTAACATTGTTGTCATTTGTTTGGTATTCATCCATCTTGTTTGTTTCTCTTTTTTTTGTCTCTTTCATTTCTTTGAATATCTTCTTTATTTCCTCTCATGTTATCGTGTTCTTTTCTTTTTCTAACGCATCTTTTAATATTTTGTTTTCTTCCTCTAGTTTTTTCATCTTTTCTTTGTTTCGTCTTTTATTGTAATTCTGCAATCATGGCAGTGCCATATTATTTCTTTATTTTCACTGTTTTCGTAGATTTTGTTTGTTATTTTTTCACACTCTGCGTGTAACCATTTATCGCAACCATCGCAGAGGATGCCTTTCTCGCGTTTATCTATCTGATTTTCTGACATCTTTTACAATCTTTTACAATCTTTATACTTTATCTTTTTGGTGCCATTTCGTTTGAAAAAGAACCGGTATTTTTGAGCTCTGGAGAACACGTCCGTTTTCTATGAATATTAGGCGCTAATTTCAAAGACTGGGTTTGTTACTATTTGTTCACGTTGATTAATACAATAAGGCTTTAGTTACTTACAGGATGATTGAATGCATAAACTTTGGTGGTTTGTGTATTTGAAAAAGGTGGGATGGGTTAGGATTTGCTACGATAATCTGTCCGGTGCTTGAGGCCGTGTTGTTTACCTCTGTATAAGGTATATGTTCGTTTGTTGATTGGTTCGCATTTTTCCCGTCCGCAAGATATTTCCAAAAGTTCTCAAGGAATTTCATTCAGATCTTCTGGAAGGGTGGTCAATGGGCAAAGGAACAAGCGATTAAATTCTAGGGTGGATCTATGTACAATTACCCCCCCCCCCATGTCGTAATTATATGTCCAGGGCTTTTCGTTACATGATTTCAATGATGTTTAAGGTTACTGATTGCGGCATTGACAGAGGTATAAGCTCTCTGAGTGCTTTCTAGTTTTCACTGGGTTTTGTGACAGCAGATGTTATAACTCTTTGGAGGATGTTAACTATCTGCTAGACTTAGCAAGCCATTACGTTTTTTGCATCACTAAAATCCAAATTTATGATTTCTTTTATTGAGAATTGATTGGGAGAATTGTTCATGTAGATAATCTTTTTATATTGGTACTTCAGACACTGGTTTCATTAGAATAACCTTCTAAAACATGTCTTGTTTTGTTCAGAAGGATGAAACTGAAACAGGGCTCGAGAGGTATACAATGGCAGTGTTTGTCATCAGGGAGAAAGAGGATCCTCTCCAGCCACCAACTGAAATTGTAGTGGTTATTGAAGGTGTGGAAGTCCTTAATGGGTTGCCGCCAGTCGCACATGCCATGTTATTTGGCCTCATCTATTCGCTAAACTTGAGGTAACCCAGTGAGCTCAAATACACTTTTGATACGCTGCAAGAAATAGTCATGGAGATAGAACCAAAGAAAATGATACGCAGGGTGTGCAGTCTGAGTGGCAAGACATTTGGATACATCAGTGGCGTATGTAGGGTAGTTGTCACACGGGCGGTAACTCATGGTGCCTCCCACCCCGAACTTGATCTCTTCCCGGGATATCTAGAATTTT
>VCCN01004630.1:3936108-3947888 GCA_006491835.1 Architeuthis dux
AATGTCATCTGCAAATCTTAAGTTGCATTTGAATATAAATACCAGGGAATAATCCCCTGCGTGGAATGTTAACTTAAGACAATGATGTCAGTGGTTTAATACTGAGTCAGCATTTCATTCTGTTGCACTATCCTATTATAATTCATCAATTGTCTGTCCGTGAAGGCATAATTTAGGAACCACACAACATATCCCCATGGAATTTTCTGTGTGTACTAATGAGACCCCAAGGCATGTTTTTAGCATATTAGTTTTTGTAAATACTAAAAAAAAAAAATAGCGTGGGGTCTGTGTTTACACTCACCACGATAATAATGATCTGATTTCTATCGATCTAGATACAGTAAACTCTCGCTATAACGAATTTTGGCTTTAACGAATTTATAGATCCGTCTGAACTGAATGAAGTTTGATAAATGCAGCGAACACATGGACCATATAAATGCTTACAATTGTTTTTAATCAATCTAGCCCCCAAAATGATAACTTCCACTTTCCGAAAGGTCCCATTTAGGCCTTGCACAGGAACTAGCTGGTGGGGGTGTCCAGTAATCTGTTGTTGATTGATTGATATCTTTGTGTTTTAAAAAGAAATTCATTTCTGTCTGTCCATACAACATCTCCAAAAGTTCTGAATGAATTTCAATGAATTTTGTGGAAGGGTGGGCCATGGAGTGATAAAGGAGTGATTAAATTTTAGGGTGTATCCAGGGATTTGTATTTGATTGAGAAATATTTTTGAATTTTTTTCTTGTACATTTCTCTATTTGTCTGTCCACACAATATCTACAAAAGTTCTCAATGAATTTGTGGAAGGGTGGGGAATAGGCTACGGAGGAAGTGATTAAATTTTGGGATAGATCCATGCACAATGACTAAGTCATACTCGCAAGAAATTTACAATTACAATTGTCCATAAAGTTCATAAAAAACTGGCCAATCTGGATATTTTTAGATATGATTTAACCGGGTTGCCAAGTTTCTACCCCCCAAAATGATAACTTCCACTTTCCGAAAGGTCCCATTTAGGCCTTGCACAGGAACTAGCTAAAAATCCCACCTGCAGGGCGAGTTTTTCCCCATCCCTACATCAGGCCTTGTCAATATCCATAACACTAATAGCAAATGTTGACACCCCCCAAGGCAGGCAGGCAGGCAAGCCTTCCCCACTTGAAAGAATGGCATTGTACCATTACTAAACTAAGCTTAGTAAGTATCATAAAAGCCATTTAATGAAAAATGACTTGTTTTAGCACTGGATTATGGGAAAACTGCTTTGTCTATGCATTTAGCAATTTCTTATTCTCGAATTCACTTGCGTAATAAATTTAAGGTTGATGTCTATTTTGTTTCTATCTCACAAAGTTCAAACTTTTGATTTTTGAGCTTCAACATGTAATTAATTGACTTTCGTAATAAATTTAAATTATCTATTTTGTTTTTACCTCACAAAGTTCAAACAAACCTTTGATCTTTGAAGCTCAACATGTATGATAGATTTTCTTTAAATTTTAATACAGATGTTGCTCTTAGTCAAAAGACTCCCAGCACTAATTTTAATCAGATGAAAGTACCTCATGGATGAGGGAGGTGGTGGAAATAGGGTGGGGAACACTGCCCTCCCTTCCTGTGCGTCATTTTATGCTTTGCTTTAGGGTTTCCATCCTGTTGCTAAGGAATAAACGACATATTGATATTTTTCCCAGCTTTGTACTCATTGAGTATTCACATCAGTAATATCCGGTGGCTCTCACTAAAGAGCAAGTGACATCAAGTCTCCTTAATATTTATTATTACAGTAGTCCCCCTTTATAATGCGGGTGTTGGGGTCCAAGAAAGACAACTGTGTTATAACTGAACCGCGTATAATCAAAAGTCAATTATGAGAGTCAACAAGTTCACCGGTGAATGAAGGTGTTGTTTTCATCACAAAATCAAAGCAATTATATATAAAACACCATGTAATTATATGTTAGTTGATTGCAAATTGAAGAAATTTAATATTTTAGTCATCTAATGAAATTCTGTTTTTATTTGTCGTTTTCTGGATGAGTGGTCGATAATATAGGCAAAAATATTTGGGTCCACCCACCTTATATTGTGAACCATGCTATACTGAGGGACTCCTGTATAATCATAGAGATTGAATAGAACCAAAATAAATATTTGTGGAAAATTCATATTGAATAGAATAATATCATCCACATAGAGGGTGTCCTGTAATTATCTCCTTTCTGTAGACATTGTAAGGGTAGTAATTATGCACCTAAGAGTATAGAGAGAGAGAGAATTCAAATAGTTCCTCAGATGATTGAACTCCTTATCGTTGTTTGTGTTAACACAATGTTTTTGGAAAATCAAAGTCAGACTTGAAGAACACAGAAAAGCCATAATCAAGGCGATAGAAAAATCTGGAATGGCTGACCACATCTGGAGAGAGAAAGGCGACCACTTTCCTCTCTGGGCAGAAGTCCAGATTATTGACAGAGAATGTTGTTTGAAAAAGAGAAAAATCAAAGAGGCAGCTCATATCAACATGTTGACTGAATGCATTAGTCAGACAAATGCAGGGTTCAACCTGATGTGGCTTCCGTTGCTCAAACCTGACAAGCCAAGGATAAAGAAACACCCGAATCCTACGGTATAAGGGTTACTTCCTTTGAAATTAAAAATTTCTGTTTACCCCATCACATTTGCATATTACACTTGAGGAAGGCTGAAGAATGGATTGGCCGAAATGTCAAGGAGTTCAATTGTCCGAAGAACTATTTGATTGTTAATGATCCTTTTCAAAACTATAGAAAATATATATGAGAAATTAAACGTTGCTTTTACTCTTAGGTACTTAATTACTCCCATTACAATATGTACAGAAAGGAGATAATTACGGGACACCCCGTATATAAAACGCAATGTGTGTATATATATATATAATTTCTTTGTTTGAGTTTGACTTTTCAATGAGCACACATACTACACTCTAATCTGATTTTTATTTGCCTCCCCAAAAGGCAGAATGTGACATACAGTTGGTTTAACCTGGAGGCCCTCACGCATACGTGTGAGATAAGGAGAAAAATTGCTGTCCCCATGACCAGTGTCACGAAGGTGTCAGAATACCTTCCAACCCCCACCTTATAGTACAATGGGGAGGTGTTGCCCTAGGGTCTGAATCCCCAGCACTAGGCTTGCCTTGTTTATGCCACATCCTGCTTGAATTCGAGAACACGACAAACCTGAGGGCTGGGTAGCTCATTCTTGACAGGTACTATGCTAGGCATTATTACAATAAAATCAATAGAATTTGAATAGAGCAAGATTGTTAGAATACAGTAGATTCCTGTTATTGCGGGACACTCAGGGAGTGCCATTATAATGAATTTGACATTATATTGGGTGGATCTTATACAAAGTCTATTAATTTTCAGAAACCAAAAAGTATAGACAAAAATGGCTTTTTATTGATAGGCATCCGCTGCAACATTCCCGGGAGGGGAGGGGGGGCAAAAGGATATTTTCGGGGGGGAGTGGGTGCAAAGGGATATATTTGGATTATATCTTAGTGGCAACTCTGTTACTAGCGATTAATAATATAGTCTTTTTATATGCGAACATTAAGTTGGGGTTACATAAAACAACTGTACTGCACCATTATCTTTTATTGACTATAAGGTTCCAACTTTCAAAACCCTCTCGTCCTCAGTGAGAAAGCCTGATCCAGGGGGGTCAAATACTGTTTGCCCACCCTAGCAGATTCCCATGTTTTCATTACATTATTTTATGGGTTTACTAATTTTAGTCTTTAAAATAATGCACTGAAATCTTCATGTGCTGTTGCTGCCAACTAATCTCTGACAATAGTCTTATGAGAATATAAAACAAATGTGCCGTTAAGAGAGTTTACTGTATTTTGACCATCTCTTGTAATCTTTGCACAACTTTTAAACTTTGATTGCAATTTGTATTCATTTGTTATTTTAGTTTTGCTTTCCAGGTAAAGAAGTTTGGCTCCAACATTTCCCATTAAATGAAGTTTAACTTCCATTAAAAGTATTTGATCCGCAGATTCTCCTCCACGGAAAGAAAAGTGGCACTCAAACACAGAACAAAATCTTATCTTGCTGGATTTGTATAAATTTGATGTTTTTACACCCCCACCCCACTTCACGTTTTAAAACTTTTTCTATTATCTTAACCCTTTCCAAAGCAGGAACAAAAAAAAGGGGGGGGGGATATTTTTATAGTTTCTTTTTACACATCTTGTGTTTTTTTTTTTAGAAGGATAAACTTTGCAAACTTTTATCATTATTTTAAAGAAGATTACCTTTGCAACAAATAAAAAAATCCACCAAAGATTCCCTTTTCTTTTTACAAAGGTTTCTTGAAGAATTTGATAAGAGGGATTAGCTTTCTATCAAATGTGCAGTGCAGAAGGAATTAGATGCATCAAAATATCTCTTCACAAATCCATCATGGACAGACAGTTTGAACCAAAAATATGTGCAATTATTTTGAATTCTCAAGTTTGAGATAAAAGCTGCAATATTGCTGAATCTCTTTCATTGTACTTAGGAGTGATTTAATTGTTGATTCTCTCTCATTGTACTAAGGAGTGTTTTAATTTGCAAATTGAGTATGATAATGTCACCTTTATTATTTCATGATCAGTGATTCTTAAACAAGAGGCACTTGGCTCCCAGGGATCGAATTGGGGGAGGGATTTCACTCAGAGGAAGAACATATGGAAGTATAAGGGAGAAAGAATTACTAGATGACAGAGTAATTGAGAAAACCTAGGATCGCAAGAGGAAGAATGTGACCTGGGACTCTGAGAACCACTGTTCTATCGGCAGGAATCTTTGATGCCTAGACCTAGAACTGTCCATAAGAAAAGAAAAACAACAGATGAAGATACACTTGGAGAAGGCCAAAGACTGCACCAGCAAAGACTTTGTGATCAAAACAACAAGGATGGAGATGCTAGTCATCATTATTCCATGAATTATTTAGACAACTTATCACAGACAAGATTGTAATGAAAGCCATCAAGCTCTCTGACCATCTAAAGCAACTGCTTTCATAATCTTTTCTTTGTTGTTTTCAGTAAATCTATTATATTATTTTACAATGGCCGAACAACTTCTTTTTTTAACTAAATGGTTCCAGTAGGCTGCAAATAGACTGTAGATGGGTGCAAAATTCACATATGGTTTCCCCTTTCACAAAATAAATGTGGGGTCTGGGTTTGCTCTCACCCCGATAATATTGATCTGATTTGCCCAACCAAATTTGGCATGCATACTAAATGGACGTAGGGGAAGGTTTTAAAGTAAAATACATACGGCACTATAAGGCAACCTAGTCTACCTTACTTTACGGATGCAAAACATGTGTAAGCTTGGGTTAATGACATTAAAAATGCAACAAAATATTATGTACATATTATGACCGTAATCAGCCTAACACGTGTGTCTGTCCTACGAGCACTCTCTCCTACTGATAAACACGCTGCTCGTTCACCAGAACATGAAACAGTGCCCCCTAGCGGAAGTCTTCTATTTAAGGGGAATAACACATGATACTTACTTAACAACATGGACCCTGTACTCAGCCTGTAAGATTTTTTTAAAAAGTAATTTGACCACCGGTCGAGTTAGAGGGAAAATATACTTGCCCCAAATACTTATGCAAAGATTGACTCCTGCCTAAAAGGAAAGAATCATATAAAATGTAATGAACTATGAGGACTTTAATCTCATTGTTTTACCTTTTCTGTTCCTCCACATAGAATGAAGACCTACCAAAGTCAGGTGAACAAACTTTGCAAAGAAAAAAGGTTACACACAGGACACGTAAAAGATACATTAACATTGTCGTCTTTGAAGTTTGTATGATGAGAATCTATTGAGGTGTTTTTTTTCCGCTCTGTCCGCCCCTGATAATGAATCAGTTAAATATATTTTTTAAAATGTGATGAAAGCGGTCAAGGAAACTTACATGCCAAGAGAGAGAGTTGCCACTTTCGGTCAAGTGGTTGAGTTAAATCTTGAAGGCTGCCTGTACTGTCAAGACATGAAGGAATTTGAGCACTTCCACCAGCAGAAGCTTCGAACAATCATGAACATCAAATGAGAGGACTACATCACCAAGCTTTCAGACTTTGAAAAAGCTCAAGTCAACAGCATCGACACTACCATCATCAAATATCGGCTTGGATTGATGTGCGCCGTATGAGTGACACCAGACTTACCTATGGCAAAAGACTCCATGGCTGCCCTCTGTGCCATTACAAATATCAACTCAAACAGACTATGAAGAAGACCAATATCAACCCAGAAACCTGGGAAGAAGAAGTGGCAGATCGTGTGGAACCTTCTCGACTGCTGCAGAATTGTTTGAATGTCTCAAAAATGAAATGGACAAATGACAAAGACAAAAGATCAGACAAACCCAACAGAAACTAAATACTAAGAAACAAGTATAGCTGACTAGTAAAATCTTTTAGATTGTGGTGGTGATCTTTTGCAGGGGTTGGCAAACCATGGCCCGTAGCCTCATTTCATCTGGCCTGTCGAATTTATTAAATATGTGATGTTGCATACAAAAATTCATTGTTTTCATTATCAATATTATTAGGCTACCTGGAAAGTAATGGTCTTTTTCTTTCTTACCTTGACACTCGTCAACAAACAAAGCAATTTGCATGATACAAATAGAATATAACATATCATTTTACATACAGCAGAAGCTCATTTACAAGTTTTCACATTTTACTATTGCCTTTCTCTTTACAGGTAGGAGTTATCAGCCCTTGACAACAGCATGGACAAAATGGACTTTCGTATGATTTTTCTTTATGATTAGATTTGGGAAGAAAGCATCTGAAATTGCACGAGGCATCAACCAAGCATCGGTTCCTATTTGCACGATACAGCGCTGGTGTTAGAGGTTTCGTTGAGGAGATGAGAGTCTTTATGAACTTGAATATCCACGAAGGAAGCGATAATTTGATGACAACATACTTAGGGAAGCAATAGAGGCAGACACTCGATCATCGGTTCCATAAGCTCGTAGGAATGGTGGGAACAAGCAAATCAAGTGTTTCTACCCATTTGCATGCAATGGGGAAAAGAAAAAAAAAGATGGGTTCCACATGAATTGACGAAAGACCAGAAAAATCAGCATTACATGATCTGTTCAACCCTGTTGCTGAGGAATCAAAATAATCGAAGTTCTGCCTTATCCACCTTATTCCTTTGACTTTTCTCCTACAAACTTTAATTTTTTCAAATATCTTGACAAGTCAATAAAGAATAAACAGTTCCAAACCCAAGCAGCTGCAAAAGAAGCTTTTAGGAAGTTTATTGATTCTAGGGATGTTGGTTTTCATTATAATGGCATAAATGACCTTGTTAAACATTGGCAAATGTGTATTCAATCACTTGGAAACTACATTGATTAAACCTATTATCATCTGTTTTTATTTTATTTTAATCTTTAAATCATTGAAAAATGCCATTACTTCCTGGACAACCTAATAGCTAGCAAACAATAAAATTCAATTTTAAAAAATACAGCAAATGTCTCATTTTTTCAGTGGCCTCAAATGAATCAATGTTGTATGGAGAAAAATGTTTTAACACATTCCTGCTTTAATATACAAAAGATTTGAACCACAATTTGACAATACTTTGTCCCCTCAAAAAGAACTTCATAGTTCTTATTGATTGATAGTATGTAGAAATTTATGTAAGTGAATGTAAGAATATACGCTGCATGGGTGGTATGAATATATGGGATGAAGTGTAGAATCAAATTTCTCACAGAACTGGAGCTAAAATAAATTGCTTTGTCTATGAGTGACCTTACAGGTGGAAACTGAAGGTGTTCAACCCAAATGGGTTCATTCTGTGTACAAGAAATTAACCTAACCTGAAATCCTATTGTGATTGTGTCTAAAATCCTTGACCAGGGTGGTTCAACCCTTGATCAAACCCCTTAAATTTAACTTGATTGAAAATTTCCAGGAAAGCGTGGGTATATCGTTTTTATTGGTTATTCAAATTAACCACACACCCCATGCAATCAGTATAGGTATGTGAGACGCATTTGATTTGTTGGTTGTATGATTTAAGCTAATAAAACAAGCCTCTTGGTGAGAGAAGTTAATTACAATTTTTAAACCCTTAGACATCCACAGCCCACACTTTACCCGAAGGATTCTCATAATTATACAAGACTTTTGCAGTTCGGGAGTAGTCAGCCAGTTTCTGAGGCCCGAGAGGCAGCTTTGGCTGGCCACAGGTCTCCCCACCTGGAAAAAGTGTCACTAAGATGTGACGTTTTGAGAGATCTCTCTTTCTCTCGTCGACATGCAAGCATATGCTCTTTTGATATAGAATAAAGACGACAGCTGTTAAAAGAAACAGGTCTCTGATTTATCTGGTATTTTTTGCCAATTGGAATTTTCTTTACCAGGCATCAACAAAGGACAACCAGAGCAACACCCCTACAACATAACAGATCAACAAGTGGTTAACATCTCATATCAACCAGACGATATCTGCAATACCCTCTATGTTACATATATACTTCTATAATGAAATAACAAGCTGTTTCATTTTTATTCACCTTGGCCCACAAGGCATGAAAATATTTCTAATCGGGCCCACCTCCCAAAAAGTTTGCTGACCCCCTAATCTAATGTATTGAAAGAAGTGGGGAGTCCAACATCAGAAAAAATAATTGACGCAAAGAGAAGGCATCACTTACCAAATTTATTGTTAAGCAGTCAATGTGTTATGATATACTACCACGAGAAGGTCATTTTCAGGCTAAACACCTGTGTGGAAGTGACCCGGTCACCTTAGGAAATATGTATATGCATGGGTGTTCGAAAACCCATAAAGCTCAGAGCTGAGACGAGGGAGCTCAGAAAGCAGAGACAGCTGGGGAGGCATAAGACCAAGTTCCCCTGTTCACATATTTTTACAAACAACTTTTGAGTCTTCTTTCTTTCCTGGACCCAATGGATCTTCACCCCACTATACAACAAATAGAAATCCATTAAAATAATCGAATTGGTGTCAGATCACTGAAACTCTAGATTGAACAATATCAAAATGAAAAAAAAAAACATTTATGGACATAATTTTGTGTTTTACTATTTTTTATGTCCGACTCTTTTTTTAGAACTGATTTTAAAGTTGAAAATAAAATTTACTGACAATAAATTTGCCCCTCCTCCCACCAGGGTAGGATTTACTAAACAAATACATCAAAACTTTCACTCTAATGGTTACATATTTAGTGACACAGCAATTTGTAAAAGCTCAATTTGTATTGCGTGCATTGAACATTCAGAACAAAAAAGGACTGCCAGTGGTCAAGAATTAAGGCAAGCTTTATGGCTGCATTGGGCTATTCTATATATAGGGTGTCCCAAGAGTAACTCCCGATTTGTCGCAAAATTAATGATGATTCTAAGGGAAGCAACTCGTCCAATTATCAAGAATATTCAATTTTACCAGTAATTTTAAGTGTGCTGAGTTGCTTCCCTTTAGATAGAACTGACGTTAATTTTGGGACATTACTCTTGAAACACCCTGCATATGTTGGTTGACCATCATTCAGATGATGTCAGTGACAGTGCAGAGATTTGCATAGCAATCTGTGCGTGAATTCTTTTTAAAAGGTGGAAGCGTCATTACTCAGGGATGATCCCACTCTCTTGGCCTTCAAAGTTGTTTTTCCAGTGGTACGATGACACATCACACTTGGCAGGCTTTTTTGGCTGCAGGAGTTGCCAGAAAGGAGGTAGAGTTGACTACCAGTCTCCCTTAGGGGCATCACTCCTGTTTTGTTTTTCTGTCAGAGTAACCTTCTCTTAGTTGGAAACCTTCAGCCCTATAAGGCAGACCAACTGCCCTGCTATTTACCCATAGCTGGAGGGAGAAGCAGATTCATGCCTTTCCCAAAGGCATTAGTGCGAAGTGAACACAAGCTCGGCCAAAACTCAAGCTATGTTCACCGATTCTATTTTCCATGCTAATAACTGTTAGGCCACCCTGTACCTCCTATTAGAGACATTAATAAATATATCATATATTTAAAAAAAATTAATAACTTACTCTTTGCCAAATAATTCTGTGCGTGTTTCGGTTGAATGGAGAAATTTTATACAATATACTTTTCTTAAAATACAATTATTTCAATGGACACCATTTCCATAAATCTGTGCAAATTGGCAATGACAACAAATTATGTTACATATCCTAAAATACATTGGCAAACTTAAATAGCAATGAGCAGCTCATGTTGCAAGGATATCAGACAACTGATGGTCATTGTGACTTACAGTATGAATCCCTTGATCATAGGAGAAATTGTGGCCAGCAAAAAGTAAGGTGGCAAGTTCACAATGTATTGGCATCGTGAAGCTCAAGCGCAAAAAAAAACTAGCATACCATGGGGAAGAGCTATGTCCAATAACGGACTTCAAAGGGATGATGATGCTGATGTACGAAGCAGTACTGATGACTGATAACTGTTTCATTATACATGAATCCTAGGATGGAGGATCTAAGAGAAGATATTTTGGTGGTTCAAAGAAGGACACAGAGTTCTTTGTGTGATTCAGTTTATAGCATCAACAATAATAGTGATAGGGCTGAGATCACACAGTGGTTAACACGTGACACATCACTGATCAACCTAATGGCTCTGATATAGCAATTCAAAGAACTTGGGTGATTCTCACTTTTGACAAGGTGCTTGGCCTTTGCTTTTAATCACGTGTGAAGTTTGCCTCGTGCTTGTGAGGGAGCCTCGTGCTTGGGGGGCTTACCTCTATTGATTAATTGGATTATTGTTGACTCATCGGATCATTTCTATTGCTTCCATCACAAGACCTGACCAACCGTTTCCCCACCACCACCACTCAGTAAGACGTATCTGTTCTGAAGCTGACAATGGAAAAGCAAATACATTTCATTCATTTTCATATTATATCTTCTGATGAAAGGTGTCACACCGTCTGTCTGCTTGTCTGTCTGTCACACTATAAAAACCAACTAAGCATGGGCGCAGCCCAACCAAATTTGGAATGCATACTCAATGGACCTTTAAAAATAAAGAGTGTTGATAAAAGATTTTTTAAAGGGGATGGTGGTTCTATTTACAATGTAACTATAATGCCAAAGTGGAACCTTACTTTCCATCTATATACATCTTCTCATTTGATATGTTAATATATAATTCTTTAAGGGAAGGGAGACTTTTCCCTCTTTTAAGGTGTCAAAATTGAAGGGAGACTTTTTTTCTCCCTGTAAAAGGTAAAAAAAAAGTTGTTTTTTTTTCACCATTAAGAGGTCAGAAGTAAAGGTAAAAATTTCTTCACCTTTAAGGGGTCAGAAGTGAAGGGAAACATTCCTCCCTGTAATGGGTCAAAAGTGATGGGAGACTTTTCCCCCATTTTAATGGGTAAAAAGTGGAGAGGGACTTTTAAGGAGTCAAAAATGAACAAGAGACTTTTTCCCCTCCTTTAAGGGGTCAAAAGTGTAAGGAGACTTCCTGCCCTCTTTAATGGGTCAATAGTAATGGGAGACTTCTCCCCCCCCCCCTTAGGGATCAAAAGTGAAGAGAGCCTTTTCCCCCTCCTTTAAGAGGTCAAAAATAAACAGGATACTTTTTTACTTCCTTTAATGCAGAGCTTTTCAAACTGTGTGCTGTGACACTTTAGTGTGTCACAAAATTAAGTATAATTTTGTATATCTTTCAAA
>VCCN01004630.1:3966929-3983840 GCA_006491835.1 Architeuthis dux
GAGGAGATTGTCATTAGAATTAAAGAGGTCTGCCCCTTTTTATTTTTGTTTCTCTAAGCAAAACATATTCTTGCTGTTGGCAAACATTCCAGGAAATAAAAACCCAAGCATCATATTTACGACTGGGAGTATTTTGATGCGGAAAACAAAAAGTTCCTTCAGCAAACATTTTGTAACGAAGAACATAAAATATCCATAAGTAGTAAAAGAAATGAATTAAAAGCATCTGAAAAACTCCAGGGATAGCCTTGCTAAATTGGTATTGACATACACAATGTCCTGAGCCAGTTATCTCCCTTCTTTCCTTCGCTTCACACAAGAATGAAGGTTTGCAGATGGTTTTTTTTCTTTTTTTTTTTCTTGTTATATTTCTCAGGAAGAAACTTGGTTTTCTATAGTTATCATTTCTAGGAAATATTGCATCATTTCATGGGCAGTGTTTCTTTTTCATGTTGCATGATGGGTAAAAATGATGAAAGAAAACCTCAGCTTATATTGTCAGCCATGCCAAAACAATTGTTTTTTTTTTTTTTCTCCTGGGGGTTTTCATAAGAGAAAATAAATATTTTGCTTAGGTTTGGTTAAAAAATGAAAACTTTATTTTTTATTTCTACAAAACAATTTTTCTCATGTATATCTAATATATTATGACTTAGGAATATGACAATTACTGTCTTAAACAAAACACAAGATTGAGACTTACAACATGGAAATGAACACAGAATTTTACTTTTAAAAAAAAGAAGAAAAAAAACAGAAAAAAAACAACTGGTTCTTCTAGTCTTCTTTTATTTTTAACGGAAACATTAATGGGTTATGCATATCACCTCTGACCCCTAACTAGTACAGGAAAGCCTGGTACCGTACACCATACTAGCACATGCGATTAGTAGTACATGCAAAAATATTTGTTCTGATGCTTTGTACGGCACGCCGTCCTAGCTTCACTTAGCAAGACAGTATCTTATCTTCTTAATTCACTCTGTTATTGGGCAACACTGTTTGTCCTGACTCCCGGGTGGCTTTCCCGAAAGCGACTCAATGTCAGGCAATTAAATGTCCTTGGAGTGGACAAAAAAAGAGGAGGGGAAAAGTGTTGATGTCCAATTGCTGATTCCTGTTCTTGGCCTCCATTCCCTTCTTCACTGGTTTCTGGTCTGGCTACATTCACAAGAAAGAATTAAAGGCTTCCCCAGGTAGACAGACAGATGGAGACTGGTAGACTGGTTACTGTCGGGGAGCAGGCTCTCTGGTAAGACTTGGATCCCGACGTAAGCAGGCTCTCTGGTAAGACTTGGATCCCGACGTAAGCGGGCTCTCTGGTAAGACTTGGATCCCGACGTAAGCAAGCTCACTGGTAAGACTTGGATCCCGACGTAAGCAAGCTCACTGGTAAGACTTGGATCCCGACGTAAGCAAGCCCACTGGTAAGACTTGGATCCCGACGTAAGCAAGCCCACTGGTAATTTTTTTTTTAACTTTAAAGTTTTTGCCAAGATTAAGATGAAATTTAATAACACAAATTATTTCAGTTATACATAAAAAGATTGGCATCTCAGTTTTCTACTAAATGTAAGTAAGAAAATGTGCCAGGCTATATCTTCACCTGGAACATATCTTGTGTGTGGTACCAAGCTTTCCTGTATATCAAAGGATTATAATCTTATATAAAAGCCTGTGAAACTGAACAGTTGCACACACAAGCACGAAGTGACAAATTGTTTTTAAAGAAATGTAGCATATACATGTTTTAAGTTTTATTTTTGTAAATTTTTTGTATTGAATGGAAAGTAAGGGTCCAGTTTAGCATTATAGTTACATTGTAGTGCTGGTCTCTAAAACCCTTGAAAAAAATGTCCATCATATATTCCAAGAAAGTACTTTGAGATATATTAAAAATATGAGTCCTGTCTTAATTTGGTGAAGATCGGTAAAGAAATTATGCCCTGGGGGCCTGCGTTTACATAGACACAGACACACAGAAATTGGCCACCCATTATAAGGAGGAACAAGAAAAAAATGGGCAAAACGGGATGGGATTCGAACTTAAGTATTGTTACCACTTATTCACCAAAACCATTTATATTACTTTGATTTTATTTATGTAGACAATATTAGAAACCGTCAACCAAAACTGTCAACATAGGTTTCTTTCAGTTTTCAAGTTAGTCTACCTGGCTGGCTATGTATGTATTACGCGTACAGGCCATACCAACAGAGCTAGAGGGCTGAAAATTTCAATATCTATACCGTATGTCTAGAAAAATCCTTTTTTTGTTTTTTCAAAATTCCTCCCCTAATAGGTATTTAGTTGGGGGTTCAATTGTAATGGAAGTTTTTGCTAAATTGATCCTCAGTTTTGTGCCATGTAGTATTCATAGTTGTTTTTAAAAAATTCAGACATTTTTTTCCAATTTTTAATTGATCACACCCAACACGGCATGCTGCCAAAAGACGTTGGTCACATGATGGTATCTATTGAGTGACTAACCAGACCTGATATTTATTTAATCCCATTTTTTAAAAATTTATTTCTTATTAATATCACTTTTCCAATTCCATTTATTAACGTTACCATTTTCCTGTGCTTCCAAATGGAAAAATATTTCAATAACAATGAAATGAAATAACACAGCTTTTAAATATTTTAGAAAAAAAACATAACATAAGCAAAAAATTATTTTTTCACACCATGAAGGAGTACAATAAATCAGTTAAAGGGGAATTAAGTTTTGTTTCTTGTTTTTTTACATGCTAATTTTAATTTTGAAGCTATGGCGGAAAGTCGGGGCCAAGTTTTACATTATAGTTACATTGTAAATAGAATTCATAAAACCTGAGAAAAAGGTTTTTTTGTAAAATAAAAAAGTACTTCAATATATATTCAAAATATGTGTCCTGTCTTAATTTGGTGAGAATTGGTCGAAAATTACGCCCTGGGGGCTTGTGAACATATGTTTGTAAGAAGAATAAAAACAACTAACTGACAAACAGAAAATATCAAGAGTGGTAGAAAATGGCCAGAAATTTTTTTTTTTCCAAGGTATGCATATTTTTGTTTGCAATAAATACAATTATACCAAAATATATATTGGTATAATTTATCCTTTACATAAATAATCCCATCATTTTCCACAGGTACTATGCTAGTCATTACATAAAAACTGGGCTACTTGAACAAACCTTGAGTCTACCAAAAAAAAACTACATGACCACTATATAGCAGATAATATGCCTAAAACTACATTCATAATTCACACATCTGCACTAGTTAGAGAGAAACACGAAAATAAGCTGTGAAAACTGCAATCAAGAATTAGGATTGCTATTTACTAAGCATAGCTTAGTTTTGGCACAAGGCCACACGTATGGGGCACTCAGTGAGGATTGAACTCACTACTCAGTAGTATTGAGCTGCAAGACTAGCTTGCTAACCATTACATCCCAACGAGGTGCCCTAGTTATTTACTAAGCTTAGCTTAGTTTTGGCACAAGGCCATAAGTATGGGGCACCCAGTGAGGATTGAAATCCCCCTTCAGTAGTATTGAGGAGCCCTAGTTATTTACTAAGCTTAGTTTTGACACAAGGCCATATGGGGCACCCTGTGAGGATTGAAATCACTCTTCAGTAGTAATGAGCTGCACCACAACTGAGGCACCATGTCAAGAATTGGAATTGATGAGTGTGTGCGTGTTTGAGAGGGAGAACAATCAGAAGATCATGATTTATTCTTATGGAGCAATCACAGGCTCTTTGCATAAAGTCATTGATGCTCTAAAAATGGCAAGAATAAACATAGTTTGGGCCCAGGAAAACAAAGAAAACAAAACCTGAAAAGAAATTACTTGTGTGGGGGAGAGAAAGAATTCTAACTTGACAGCCAATAGAAACCAGACCTTGAAATAAAACAGAAAAGTAACCATTTGTATCTTTGAGGTCATCTGTATTCTCCTTGGAACAAGCAGGTAAGGTATATTTATCTTTCTAGGTTGCTAGGAGACTGAACTTTCTTGGCAAGTCAAACCCAAGTCCTGGTAAATATTGATCCCAATTTAACTAAGAAGCAAGAAAGTGCTCAAATCTTCTCATGTCAACCATGCAAGGATCAAGAGGTGAGCAAGTATTTTCCCTCTATCGATAATTAATATAGAATCTCCCAGAAACGCAATCACAACTAAAAAGCACTCAGTGAGCGCATACCTCTGCCAACGACATACACTATCTAAAAACTGAATGAAAATCAGTTCATATATAGTTACGATTCAGGGGAGGTAACTGTGAAAGTTTTGATTTTCCAGATTTTGGACTATTGTCTTAGTATATATGAAAAATATCTCTCAATCGAAAAAAATTCCTGGATCTGCCCCAAAATTCAATCAATTCTTCCTTACCCTCCCAGAAAATTTCCTTGAGAACTTTTGGAGATATTGTGTGGACAACCAGTGAATACTTATACCTCTTCCAACTTTGTTGGCTGAAGTAAAAATCTATGAATAGAAGAATTAGGCAGGAAACAAATTCTATCATTTGTATTCATGACTCTGGAAGTAAAAGAGGAGCAGGAAGCAACAGTTGATGACATTTCAACAGAAAACTTTTGAAAAACTTAAAGGGCTTGCAAGACTGTTTACACCAAGACCAGCCCTCAACAAGAGTGGGCTATTACAAATTCTTTGGCTATCATTACCTTTCCCGTTTCCAAATGGCTGCCACTTCAGCTGTTGCTGATAGCGGAATCGACCAAATCATTGGCTGCTGCTGGTGAATTTAAAATCATAGAAACAGACGAGAAGATTTCTCGGAACAGCATTTTCAGTTTTTTTTCTCCATTTTTTAAGCGATCTACTGATATCGGGCAATTTCATGTGGTTCAAGAGACTAGTGTTTTTATTCAAGCAAAAGCTTGATAAATACAAATGAATAAAGGATAAGTTAAGGGTAGTGTTTTTAGTGTAAGGGTTAGGGTTGCTATTTTTAAGGTTTAGGTAGTTAGTGTTTTTAGCATAAGGGCTAGTCTTAGTATTTTTAGGTAACAAATTTCTATTGACTTGCATTGGTACACTATATGTAGGCGCAGCAGGTCTAGGCCTATCACGTTTAGGTATACATCCTTCAGCCATTTTCACTTCAGAAAAAATGTTGAAATTGTTATCTGCTTCTTTTACTTTAATTTGCCATCAGCAGCAGTGGACGACTTGGCCGATTCTACTATCAATAGCAGCTAAAGCAGAAGCCATTTATAACAGGAAATGTTAGAATTGCCAATTCTTTTATGAGGCGAGTTAAAATGTACCATTTATACTCTCTAGGCATGCCTCTGAAATTAATATTTTGTATAAGTTTTCTAACAGAAAATAGATAAATATTCTCATCACTGGTGTGTCATGATATTTGGGGAAAAAGTTGGTGAGTGAGCTCTTAGGCAACCCACTTATATCTGCTCAGCCAGAAGAAGCAAAACGCTGTCACCTCTATTGTCAACCTTGACAAAATAGCAAAAACCATTTTGCCATTGAGTTGGCATGAATATTTGAAGATGTCCAAGAGAGAAGGGACAATTCTCTTGAGTTGCTGCTTCGTTCTTTCCAAAAGGATTTATGTACAGACAGCACGTGACCTGTCGACCAATGGAAATGAAGGATTGCCAAAAAATGATTGAGTGTCTTTCTATACATAACTTTCTTTTGATTGGTTATAAATAAACTAAAACCTCAGCTTGACTTATTCAACTGGCAATCTTTATTCACAAGAAAATAATTTTATTCTCCCCCACCAGACACTCAAAATGTTTGTTTGAGAAGTCACATTGTGACAATATTCCTTGAATTGCTTTTGTCTTCATTTGTCTCTCTTTAACCCTTTCAAGACTTTTGGGGGATATATATATATATATCCAAAGGTTTCTATAACTGCTAGGATATATCTATATCTTGTAGACCTCTTTTAGAAGTCTACTTGTACATCTTAATTCAGGCATTAAGCATTATAATTAGGTTAGTCATAAAAGGATTAGGGCAGGGAGAATGGATTAGAGATGCTTGCATGAATCAGCCCTAAAATTTAATCACTTCCACAGTAGCTAATTGTGCACCCCCTTCCACAAAATTTCATTGAAATTCATTGTGAACTTTTGGAGATATTGTGTGGATAGACATGAGCATATACAGAAATGTAAGAAAAAAAAAAAAGAAAGAAAAAAAAAGAAGGAAAATATCTCTCAATATTCCTGGATCCGCCCTAAAATTCAACCAACTCTTCCTTACACCACTGTACACCCTTCCAGAAAATTTCATTGAAAAACCGTTGGAGATATCATGTGAATAGACATGAAACTTTGGCGATATTATATGGTGTGGACATAACTACAATGTAAGGGAGGTAATTGTGCATGGATCCACCCTAAAATCTAATCACTTCTGTAGCCCATTGAGCACCCCCACACAAAATCTCATTGAGAACTTTTGGAGATAGCATATGAACAAACATTAAAAAGATTTAAAATATCTCTCAATCAAAAAAGAATTCTGGATCCATCCCAAAATTTAACCAACTCTTCCTCACTACCAAAAATTTCATTGAAATTCATTGAGTACTTTTTGAGATATTGTGTGGACTGACAGACGGACGGACATAACTGAATACATATACCTCTCCAACTTTGTTGGCAGAGGTAAATAAAATATTAAATAACAGGGGAGAAAATGCAATTCTTGCATGTGTACAAATATTGAGTTACTGTTCTTGAAATTTAATTTAGCATTCTTATTTACTGTTCGTTTTTTTAACTTCTTTTCATGCAGAATGATAACAATATCTCCCAATGAAAATAAATTCATGGATCTGCTTAAAATTTAATCACTTCTTCCTTAGCCCATGGCCCACCCTTCCGCAAAATTTCATTTGGAACTTTTGGAGATTTCATATGGACAGACAGACAGAATATATATAACTTTATATCCTCAACAATAGACCAAAAATCTTTTCTTAGACAGAAGTCAGAAAGTCAAATACTTTCTTTCAGAGTTAAGACTAATCTTCCGACAAAAGACTATCAAAAATGAAACAATCAAAAAAAAAAAAAGAATGATGGATTGACAAAGTTATAGAAACAAATATTGAAGAATGCAAAAAGAAACACTATCACCAGATATTTCTTTCTTTCTTTGTCTTGGAAAAGATGACAGAATTCTTCAATGTCTATTAAGATGAGTTCTGTTTTTTTGGCTGTATTTTCTTTGAAAAGAGCAGAGGAGAAACTGTTATAAAATCAGAAGCAAAAATTCAAAAAGGTAAATTTTTATGGGCTGTAAATGTCAGCATAAAAGAATCTTTTTAAGAATGTGTCAGATTTTGTCAAGGGAAAATGGAAGAAACATTGATACTAAATTTAAAGTAACAAACATGACAAGATAAAAAGCAATGTTAAGCTAAAAATTCAAGTTTCTATAATTTTATACACATACTAGTTATTACCTGTGAAAAAATTCAAGGATATTTTTTAATTTCTATGAAATGATTTTTTAAGAAGAAGAAGAAGAATGAAATATATATAGGCGGCCATAATGCATTTGGTTAAAATATCTACCCATATTTCTGTTGAGTTCGCATAATTTCTTCATATTCTCTTACTTTAAGACTTAATAGTTCACTACTTCAAAGCAATTGATAGTGTAAATAAATGTTTATATCCAAGGTTTTATTAAAAAAGTGACTGAACTCGTTTAAGTGGAAGTCTATTATTTCAAATGGTGGTTAGCAGATACTTTTATCGGCAAAATTGTTACCTTTGAGTGGAAGGGTTCATCATTACATACAGAGAAACAAACAGAAAAGGTTACAGTGTTCATTATATATATATATAAGGTCATCAAATTTAGGGTAAAAAAGAAATTATCAAAAATTCATGTTTAATAGAATTTATTCATTAACATAGAATCCATAATTATCAATAAACTCTTTCCAACAATTCACAAGCTTCATGATAGCGTTTTTGTAAAAGTATTTTGGTTTGGAGGAAAGAATGTAGAGAGGGTAGTTTCCACTTCTTCATGGGTTTCAAGAACAAGTCCATCAAGATGGTTCTGTAAACTCTGGAATAGGTGGTAATCAGATGGAGTAAGATATTCAGAATAAGGAGGTTATGGAATCTTTTTCCAGCCAGACTATTCAGATGTGATCTTTGCTGTAAGGGGCCATGCATTATTGTAATGGAACACCACACCTTTGCGAATGTTCAAACTGGGCCTCTTTTCCTTCAATGCAGTGTTTAAATGCTCTAACTAACAATAGATATATGCTGTAATCCTAACATTGACTGGCAGCAATTCAAAGTGGACCACACCAATGTAATTCCACCAAACACTTACCAAAACTTTGTTTGGATGGAGGTTCATTTTGGATTGTGCTTTAGCCGGTTCACCTACACCAGTGGTTCCCAACCTTTCCAAGCCATTCCCCACTTTTGTCAATAAGATTACTAGTTCTGAAATGGTTCTTCGGACGGTTGAACTCATTATTATTTGTGTTGTAAACACAAATAATTTCGGCCGATCCATTCTTCGGCCTTCTTCAGGTGTAAAATGCGAGTGTGATGGGTCAAACAGAAATTATGTTTAAAGGGGAGTAGCCCTTATAGCTCATGGCCCTGGTGTTTCTGTGTCTTTGTTCTGTTGGGTTTGGATTTGTTGAGAAGTGGAAGCCACATCGGCTACCCCCGTTTAAACATAATTTCTGTTTAACCTATCACACTCGCATTTTACACCTGAAGAAAGCTGAAGAATGGATCAGCTGAAACGTTGTGTTTACAACACAAATAACAAGAAAGAGTTCAACCGTCTGAAGAACCATTTCAATATCAATGACCCTTCTCAAAACTATAGAAAAAAAGATTACTAGTATTCACCCTTCCCAATTTAAGTTAGTTGCAACAAAGAATAATTTAAAATAACTTTATTTTATATATAATTAGACAGCTTCATACTAAGATTTAGTATAATTTTATAATTATACATCTGCTGCTGTGTATTTGTTACTCAAAGAAAGCAAACGAAAATAATTAGGAACACATCATTTGAAATTCCAATTTATTACAAGAAAAATTAGAATTCTGCTATTGTAACTGATATACACATCAATGTGATCTCTGTTCTTGTTTTTTGCTACTAGTTCTTCGATTTGTGGGTCTATCAATGAGAGAGCACATCTTAAATCATTCTAAACTTGGAGCTTATTTCGAGCCTTTGACTTGATAGATAGAAGTGTAGAAACCCTATATCTAAATTGGACTTTTATTTTTACATAATAGCCTTATTCCCCCCCTGGGGGGAATTCCTCCTGGTTGGGAACCACTGACCTACACTAACCCATTGTTTGCATTGCATTATATTCTTGTAAAATATCAATTGTTCACTAATCTAATATAATTTGGAAAATACATTTTTACTTCAATGTCTAGATGTTTTGTGTGATGGAGAAACCAGAAAGCGTACATAAAAGCATATCCCCTAGTACAACGTTGATTAAAGCAGTGGGTCCCAAACTTTTTAGAATCGCGGCACCCTTAGTGCATAAGGATTTTTTCAGGGCACCTGAAGTAAAAAAAAATATTGAACATTTGCATTTATGTGGTTAGATTAGTTAAGTAAAAAACAAAATGTATTGTGTAATTTGAAATCATTAAAAAGTTATATATTTGTTTTTCTTTTAATAATCATAACTAATAGAGGGATGGGTAGGCCTGTTGTTCACCACACAATTTCTCAAATCAATCAAACTTGAGATAGACACCCTCATTTCCCGTTCCACTACTATGTACTGAGAATGTTCGACAGTCCTAAAAAAATCCAGAATGTAAACCGTGTCTTATGACAGAACGCCATCTAGAGTTGAAATGAGTAATTTGCGGTGTGTCAGTTAGATGTCGCTTCCTATCATTGTGACTGTGCATCAGCATATTGAATTATGATTTCCTGGAATTATTAAAATCCTGTGGCGCCTCCGGGAGCTAAACTATGGGCGCCATGGTTTAGCTCCCAGAGGCCATGGCACACACTTTGGGAATTACTGGATTAAGGGCAAAGTTAAGTGACACAGAAGTTATTAGATAGTCACCCAACTGAAATGCAAGAAAGAAGAAAATCAGAAAACATTTTCTTTAGGGAACAAACATGGAGGAAAAACAACAATAACCACAGCTTTTTTTGAAAAAGTCGTATAACATTTATTTTGAAAATAACAGATGCCGTTGCGACAGTTAAATATTAATTGTTACTATACAAAATAATTCTGAAATACAAATAATATGTTAATAATTGTAGAATCAATAATAATAATAAACCAAAGGAGAAAATGAATGTAGTTGATCTAATAAAAAGAATTAGACAAAAAAAGTGGATTCAGATATGAAAAATAGCTGTCAAACGTCTCCTTGACATTGAACCGTCAAGCAAACAATCCATACTTTGGAAAAGCCGCAAAGGGTATGTAAGTGGTTTGCCTGTTGATTTGGTAGGGGTCGGGGGGGTGTTTATATACAAAGATCCAAATGGGTGGGGGAAGGATGTCATCCAAAATTTGAATTTGATGTCAGCTGTAATGAAGGATATGGAAGTGCAGGGTGGCCGAGTGGTTAACGACACAGAGAATGGAATTGGCGAGCCGAGTTCAAACTCTGGCCGAGAGAGTTTACATTCACTTCACACTAATGCCCTTGGGAAAGGCAAGCATCCATCTCTTCTCCCCTTCTATGGCGAAATAGTAGGGCAGGTTGGCAACAAGTCTAGGAGATGGACAACTCTGATTCCAAACCAGCCTGGAGAGGGATGGGCTCCGTCAGGCTATCTGTGGTGACCCAACGACCCTGCACTGGGTTATGGGATACGTACATATGTAATGAAGGATGACAAAGAAATAGCAGGTGGGAGAGAGGGAACTGGTATGACTAGCTATATATGTGGCAAGGTGGGTCAGGAAGGGATAGAATAAATATCCCAAAGGCTAGAGAAGGAAAAAAATAAAATTCTTCCAATTGGAACAAAGTCATTTTACATTACAGTACTGGACAATTTATCCATCTTCCAGAATAGCCGGAATTGCCAGAAAACTGGCTATTTTTGAATTAAGATTAGTGGATTAATATTGATTAAACAGACCTTGTTTTTGATGTGGATTAATTTGTATATATCATAAACAGTTTCATTCTTTACTTTTCTTCATTTAATTTTCATTTATATCTTATATTCTATATATTTTAAGTGGATTAATATAGATCAAACAGACCCTGCTATAGAAGTGTATTAATTAGTGACACATCATTTTGCACTTTACCGCCGGTAATATCCGGCCCATCATTTCCCTGGTCAAGCAGATTATCAACCGACGACATTTGCCAGTCGCACATGCATGCATATACACATGTAAGACATGAAAGAACATGCACACACGCACACTAACGCACATACTAAAAAATACCAGCACATACAGACATTCCTGCACACACATACACCCACACTAATACATGCACGCTTCACATATTGGTTTAATATAGTCACTGATGATTAGCAAACAGAAAACATGTGGTGGCTAACCTGCTTTACCAGGAAAATGCAGGGTGGGATATTACCGGCGGTGATGTGTGACTGGGAAATGTTGTCAGCAAGTAACCCGCTTGACCAGGAAAATGCGAACGGTAAATGTCATCAGCGGGTAACCTGCTTGACCGGGGAAACTGCGAACAATAAATGTCGTCGGTGGGTTACCTGCTTAACAGGGAAAATGAGAACAATAAATGTCGTCAGTGGGTAACCTGCTTGACCGGGAAAATGAAGGGTGGGTATTACTGGCGGTAAAGTGCAGAACTGTATTAATTTGTATCTGTTAAGTAAGATTTTGTTCTTTACTTTTAATTGTTTATTTAAAATTTAGTCCAGAAATTCGGAAAATTCGAAAATCCAGGTCATTTCTGATCCCAAGCTTGCCTGATAAATGGTCCAGTACTGTTATATATACTAAGCTCAGTTTAGTCTGGCGTAAGGCCCCCAATGTGGGGTACCCAGTAAGGATGGCTCAGCTTAGTATGGCACAAGGCCAAATGTGGTAGTGAGAGGAAAAGATTTAGAAAGATTGTTCAGCCAATCATTCAAGTGGGAAGGGTTTGCCTTGAAAATCAGTATTCAAAATCCTGGCT
The DNA here is from genome assembly GCA_006491835.1 of Architeuthis dux. NCBI lineage: Eukaryota > Metazoa > Mollusca > Cephalopoda > Oegopsida > Architeuthidae > Architeuthis > Architeuthis dux. The sequence goes on from VCCN01004630.1 coordinate 3,979,115, forward strand.
TTTACCTGGGCTTGAACACCGACAGCTGGTAGTGAATACAAAACTATCTCAGCCACAAAGCAGGCCATAACTTATTGTCTCATACTGTTTTCACTCATATTTTCTTGTTATGATTGAAAAATCAAATCTTTCAATTCATCTGATGGTGAGAAAATTGTGGAGGTTGGACCAGAGAAGTGAAGTGTCATTTATCAAGTTTGTTTCAATCAATATTCATTTAAAAAAATGTCAGGAATTGAACATAGAATTGGTAAAGAAATCAGGGAAGATTTTGGGGGATTTTTAAAAAAAAGAGATAAAAATGAGAAAATTCCATTTGGAGAACTTTTCAATCTGTTAAAATCCTGAGGGATTAGAAAGAAAGAAAGAAAAAAAATGGAAATATTTCATCTTTTTCAAATTGATTCCAGAAAATTCAGAAATTATAGAGTTATTATTCGAAGAGTTTTTTGAACAATTGAACTCATTCCTCTTGTTGTTCACACAACATTTCAGCCGATCCATTCTGCAGCCTTCTTCAGGTGTAATATCTGTAAGGAAAGAGAGGGTCTCTTTTTCCAGGAGGGTAAACAGGATTTTTTTTTTTTTGCTTTTTACTACCGGAAAAAGAGACCTTCTCTTTCCATAAGGATAGTACACCTGAAGAAGGCCTTAGAATGAATTGGCCAAAACGGTATGTGAACAACAAAAATAACAATTCTCTGAAAATAATCTTTGAATGTTAATGACTCTTAAAATTATAGACAATAACTGAGTTTAACAAAAATAGATTTTCCATTTAAGACTTATATTTTGTTGACTGATATATTCCTAATGGTATACATCAGCCATTCTCAACAGGGGGGGCCATATGGGGGCCTTGGCACAATCATAGACTGAAATAATAAATACATTTCTGTCTATCTGTTTGTGTTGTATCCCTGTTTGACTGGGGACCCTGGAACTCAGGAAGAGCTCTAAAAGGGGTAATGTGGCCAAAAATAGGTTGAGAATGGCTGGTATACATTGCTTTCATAGCTGCGGGGTGAATAGGTGCAAAAGACAAAGTCTGTTCTACATCCAACTTTAATTCCTATCTATACTCATATTGACATTCCAAATGAAATCATTTTTTTTTTTCACAGTCAATAAATGAAGGCTAAATATGGGAAAGTGTTCGATAAAGTGAAAATATCTTGTAGAAAATGAAGATGAAAAGGTCCCATTTTAACCTTTAGCACTATGTAGGTGACTTTGTTCGCAGAGCAAAAATTTTGTCCTGCCACTGCAAGTGACTCTGATCGCCGAACGATGTGTGTTTGAATTTTGTGGTTGTGTTGTCATGTCAGTTTCAGACATACATGAACAGACACAAGTTACAGACTTTTAAAGTTACTAAGTGCACAAAATCTTGGCACCCTTGAAAAAGAATGCAGAGTGCTAAAGGTTAACCAAACTGACTTTCTTTTTGTTTTGCTGACTGAAAATAAACATTTGGAGTAGAAATAAGGGAAATATGAAAACCAGTTCCGGTGTTCATTTTTTTTCTCCATAGAATTTATCATTGATTTTTTTTTTCTGTACATGAATCGGGTGAAAGAAATTGCATACATTCACACAAATGACAAAAAAAAAGGGATTTGGATCTTTTTTTTTTTCAAGATGATTCTCATACATTCAAAGAAAGAATTTGAATTTTTTTTGTTTTTGTTTCTCTATTACAGGTGCGGATCCAGGGGCAGCTCAGGGGGCCCGGATCCCCTCCCTCTGTTCGGGCAAAGCACTATTAAATTTTTTTTTTAAATATCTAGATGAATAAATTAAACCCAAGTAATCATAAATTAAACTTAAAAACAAAAATTTATTATATCCATGGTCTAATTAGACAGATGGATTAAGAAAAAAAATTGGACCCCTCACCCATCCCGCGCTCAAAATCCTGGATCCGCCCCTGTATTAGGAATGTTGCCATTTAGAAATCAGGCTATGTCTGCTCTATATATAAAAACTATCTATGATACAGAGAGAATTTAAAAAAGGTTTTGGTCTCAAAATCATATTGAACAGTGTTACAAGGGGTGATTGATAAGTTTGTAGCCTAAGGTACAAGAGCATTTTATACAGTTCCATCTAAATTCACATACAGTTCAAATCTTTGAATGCTGCTTTATTTTTTTGTTCCACAAAATTGAAACTTGAGTCAGCAATTGTTAAGAAATGTACAATATCACCCAACGTGCAGTCATCCGCTAACTCGGTATCAAAGGCTTATCACCGAAGGATATCCGCTGGGACATGGTTGCGACACTAAAGAAGGATGCCCCTTCCTACAGCATGGTTAAAAGGTGGGCAACTGAATAGCATGATAGGTGATATTGTCCATTTTCTCAGCAATTGCTAAGTTTCAAGTTTCTGAAAGAGAAAAAATAAGACGGTTATGAACTTCAAATATTCTGTGTAATCATTCAAAGAGTTGAACCGTATGTGAATTTATTCGAAACTCATGTCCTTTGGGCCACAAACTTATTGATCACCCCTCATATATATGCCATCTTTTATTAATATTTTAAATATATATAACATCATAAGAATGATTTTATAAAAAATTTTTTCATAGAATTTTCTTGTTGGAATTTGTTTTTACTCCACCAAAAGACAAAGTATTATAACCATTTCTCTAGAGCAGTTGAATCATCCACTCCCAGAGAATATACTTTGCCATGAACAAAAGAAGAGTTGGAGGGGGCGAGGAGAGGTCACATGATTTTATGAAGTACTTTTGGTTTTGGAAACATGAAAAGGAATTGTTTTTTTTTAATCTGAGATAATTTCAGAATTGTCAAATATTTTGCAAAATATTATTTCTTATTGAAATGCACAGTTCTGTCCACAGTTTTCCTTTAGAGAAATTTATTCAAGATGCCAAAATTATATTTTTAGAAGTGTGTGTATGTGTGTGTATGTATGTGTGTGGTGGTGTGGTGTGTGCATGCGCATATGCAGCACAAGGATTTGCACATCTCCACACTGCATGACATATGCATGGTTTATATGAAGAAAAGAGTCTCACTCGGTTGGTTTTTACACACTTACATGCAAGAAAAACCAAAAAAAAAAAGAAAAAAATGAACTTACAATCCCAATGGACCAAATATCAAACATAACTGATTTATCTCATATATAGATTTATTCGGACTATTGTACCCTACAGCCTTATTCAGGTGCCTGTTACATTCGGAAACACCCAGCATCTTGGGTCAAGGCCCCCATTTGTTTAGCGGGGATAGACAGTTTTCATTCCGAACGCAACAGGCACCTGAAGAAGGTTACAACAAGACTGAAACATAGTTACATATGAACAATCAAGATGAGGAAAATAGTCTGAATAAATCTATGTATAATGATAATTCTTAATCTCAGAAAATAACTGATTCAGTTAAAAAACAAAACAAAAACAGATTGACTAAAGAATTTACATAAGGAAGGAAATGCCACTTATTTTAAATAAACATTTTGGAAGCAATCATTATCAGGTGCTATATTTTCCTGGTACATTTTGGTTGCAATCATTATCAGGTGGTATATTTTCAGAAGGTGACATTCCAGTACACCAAAGTGAATGCAGCAATCTGCCCACCGCCTCCCAAAACAAATCGAACAAAAACTAGAAGATAAAACCAAATTCTAAAACAAATGTTAAAATAAGAAAATAGTTTTCCCCACAAGAATCCTGTGAAGAATCATTAGATAAAAATGAGAAAAAGCCAACTTTTAAAGCAATGGAACCAAACAGTGCCTGCTTTTCCTTCTGGAGACAATGGAAACAAAGTTCCAGTGACCATCCAAAGAAAAGCTGCTTAGCACCACCACAAACCCCAGTGTGGTTAGCGAGACTCCTTGATTTAAGGAGCTTCATGGATGAGAGATGAAGGGACATTGGAGGAATCCAAGTTCACTATCACAGTTACATTATGGCCAAGAGCGCACAAAATGAGGGCACTGGGAATCAACAATACAAATCAGTTTCAAGTCTGAGGAATCGGTTACCTTGAGTTTTAGGAAATCCTCAAAGACTGGGTTTTATCATCATGTATAAAATATAGAAAACCATATTCAAGAGTGTGTGTGTTGTAACTCCAAGATGGTCAGGCTCTTCAGAGACTGAACTAACAGTCCAGATGAAAAGATTAGAAGTAAATTGTTAACCCAGAATAATTATCTTTATTTGGGCAAGAAGGGCCAAGAAAGAAAAAAAAGAAAGAAAACAGTTCAAAGTGTTTTTTTGGACAATCAAACTCACTCATCTTGTTATTTTTGTTGTTCTGCAACGTTTCGGCCGATCCATTCTACAGTCTTTCTCAGTTGTACTATTTATATGTAAGGAGCGCAACACTTTTTCCGGTAGTGCCAATTAAAATCGGGAGCAAACACAATTTTTTTGTTTTTTTTGTTAGCAGTATGTCCTTCAATGGGGACATGGTATGGAAATCTTTGCCTATCAAAGAAAGGAATTTAAAATTTCAGCAACCTACATTACAAGAGTTGCTGCTTATATAATTTTAAAAAAGAAAATCTGTTTGCTACCATTACAGGAAAAAAAAAGAGTCCCCTTCTTTGCATACTGATAGTACACATGAGGAAGGCCATAGAATGGATTGGCCGAAACGTTGTGTACAATAAAAATAACAAGAAGAATGAGTTCAGTTGTCCACAAAACTCTTTGAATGTTAATGACTCTTCTCAAAAG
>VCCN01004630.1:4004964-4015714 GCA_006491835.1 Architeuthis dux
GCCGGGCAAATATAGGTTCTTAACTAATAAAATGATATATATATAATAAAATGGCACAATATCACTAACAAAGAAACCAGTGCTATTCCTGCTGCTCAACGCATTTCCCAAACCCATTGTTGTGACCCAAATGAGAGTAGTAAGGATGCTCCTGTGGTTGCTTGATAGTTTGAAAAATAATAAAAATGAGAAAACAAAATAAGGAAAAGAAGAAAATAAAAATATTTTTTTTTAAATGTCAAAAACAAAAAATAACACAAATATATTTACATCACAATTTTGGAATATAAAGTGTTATTGAGACTCTTGAAGAGGAAAATAGTCGTGAATAATAAAGCATCTACAAATGTATGAAAACTCCCGACGTATTCCAGTCTGTTCACATCCAATACTTGTACATAATTATTAAATTGAAGTAAAATTCATTGATAAAACTAGATGAAGGAACACTGAAATTATGTTTCCACCCTGAGGGTTGTCTCTTAAAGAAAATTCTGTGTTTAGGGTCACGGCCCAAAAAGTCTGTGAAACATTGCCCTAAAACCTCTTCAGTTTGTCTCACACTAGCTTGATTATCATGTTTGATCATAAATAAACTCTTGTACAAATACAAACAAAATTGGCCAACTCCAAACTTACTATCAGGTTTCCCTTCTGTTCTTTTATTAAAACTAAAATTATTCAACAAGGAAAACATTTCAAGTTTACATCAGCAAGGGCACTTGAAAGTAAATCTTTTTACTGTCATAAAGTCCACATTTCAAATAATATATCTGAACCTACTGCTTACTATACATGTCAAATTGCATACATTTTCTGTTGTTTCCAAGTGTTGGGGAAAAACATTGACACAGTAAGAACAAAACTTTCAAGGGACACCTCCTTGCTTATCACTGGTAAGCTATCACCACTGTCATGAAATCCGAGATACTACCAATGTAATTCTCCAAGTACAACTCCAACGTGGCTTTGGTTGGCAAGCTCGGAACTGACTGATGAATTGTCGCCGTCTGGCCTTTTATAGCCAAAAGCTTGCCACATTCGGGTTGCTAGCACTCCACCTCGTCTATATCTGTCAACGACTCGTTCAATCGGCTTTTGCTTCCTGGACCTTCCACAAAACAGACAGCACAGCACAGCACACATGGTCTTATTGCTCTGGGCAAGTCTGTTTCCACTTCTTTGCTACATTTTCAATGTAATAAAACGTTTTGCATCAAAAAGAGCATCACAGTGCTCAATTTTTATTATATAATGTTTATACTAAGAGTATAATAAATGAGTCACCCATCAAGGAGGACTAGACATTGTTAAGTATATTATACATACTGAGGTCAAAGAGCACAGGAGAATTATACCTGTCTAATAACTATTTACTGAATTATACATTGAATTTAGTGCATTAAGTTACAAATCTACAATGAATTGGAAATTCTTTACTTTTTATATTTAATAATTAACCATCATAATTTTAGTCAGTGTAGGCACTGCCTACCTTGCCTACTCAGACAGCTTATCTCTGCATTCCACAAATATAATAAGCAGTCATGTACAATACAATGAAATCTCTGCCTTTTTTTAAAGGCGAGGAATCTGAGCAGAAGTGAATTACGGAAACTTATGCACATCTATTTCCCTAATCAAATGGAAAGTACAACTTACTCTTTATTGTAAGACAAGGTTTCTCAACCTTTTTTTGTCCATCGGCCCCCCATTTGGTTATTTTTTTTAACCCCCCACCTCAGATCGACTTGGGGGCGATATTGCCCCCATTGACTGCTCTACATTATCTAATGCCCTTAGCCAAATAAATACTCACATCAAGTAGCTTGATTGTACATCTTCCAAAAGGAATATTGCTTTTCACCATGTAATGCCTTATCTTGGCTAAGCCAAGTAAATTTCAGGATAAATTGTTTGCAGCGGATATTTGGAGCTTCAGGATGACCTACTCGAGCTTGCATCACAACAACGGAAATGGAAATTAATAATTAAAACAATTTAAAAAAATATATATTTTGTAATTCACCAAGTGGGAGTAGCTTCCACTTATTCCTTGACTTTACTAACATAAAATCAAAGTTTACCATTTTGTTTTACAAGAAAACATTTTTATGTGACAATCTATTGCCCCCAGCCTCTCAATTCAACTTTATTGTCCCCGTTGAGAATGACTGTTGTAAGATTTCTATTAGAATGTCATGGTTCATGCATTTTAAAATAGCAAAGAAAAATACAAATTTATTTCACATTCAGACTTCAATTAAAATGGAATGCCGTGCAGAAAATGACAAAGGAATAAAAGTCGTGCAACGTGCAAACAAAGGACCAAAAAACATAGCGGAAATTTACTTACCTTAATTCGTGTGGGTGTGAGTTGTTCAAAGATATTTCTGTCCATTCCAAATACAATGGCATTTAGTGCACCTGCAGAACAATTATTGGAGAAAATTATTTACAAAGACTTTATTTAAATATGAGGATAATTATTAATTTTTCGAGTACAATTTTCCTACCTCTGAAATTTTTAGTTGCTCTTTATTACAATTTAGACTGTCAACCAACAGCAGTGAGTAAACAGTGCAGATTGGAAATAAAGAATAAGCTCTCGGTTAGATTCAAACTCACATCCCTTTTGCATAGAGAAGCCTGGTAAATGCCCAACCGCTCTTACCACCTGAGCTACAAGAACTATACAGCTTGGCTGAAAATCAAATCAAACCCATAAACCTACTCTCCATTCCTCGGGTGAATTCATAGCAGGGAATTTCGGGTCACTTTTTATAGCTGAAATGATAAAACATCAGCTTCATCTCATGTCACTAAACTATCAAACTTAACACATTGTTTGTCATGCTATCAAAGCAAGCAGGATGAAATGATTTTCATCAGGTGTCGCTAACTTTTACAAATAATAAATTTGGCTAGGAATTCTGTTATGAAATTCCCCGCTATGATTTTTCCGTAACCCACATTTCGCATCTCCCCTGCATTATGTTTTTGTTTCTGTACTCATAGCATTAGTAAAGCAATTAAGTTTTATTATTTATTCTGATTAGATGAAGTATTGTAAACCTTTATTAGTGAGTTGTTTTACTACTATTTCCCTTCATTTTAATTTTTTAATTGCTTTTTATCAAAACTTAACTCAGGCTGTCGATCTACGGCAGTGAGTAAATCGCATGGATCAGAAATAACGAATGTGCAAATACCTTTGAGATACTTTTGCCACCTGACTGTGCAGTTAAGATAGATGTCTATATATTGGACAAGCAATAGCAGAGGTGGCCAAAAGTCTAACCAGATCTACTGACAGATGTCCAGAGAGGCAACCAGATTCCCCAATGTCTAGTCAAGAGAGACAGGTGTCCAAGTTGATGGACAAAGAGATGACAGACAAGAAAGATCTACTGACAGATGCAAAGATAGAAATAAGTTCAGATATGACACACAGATGCATCAACAATCTTGGCTGAAATTATAGTTTACCCAAAGAAATACCACAAGAAATATTCCAACTGTTGGTTAAATTAATATTTACGAGGCCATATCTTGAGAACCGGTTGCACAGCCTTGAGGTAATTTGGCAACCAATGAGAGGGGACCTTATTACTGTGCATGGATGAACACAGATTCTTCTGTGGCATTACTCAGTTGGCAGTGAGATGCCATTGTGTGAGCTTGTGTATTGTGTGACCGCTGCATTCACAATTACCAAGTGAGTTATTCTTCACATCTTGTGCAAGGTTTTCAGGTAAAACATTGCATCATCCACGTCTGTCAGACCCCCTACAGTCCAGACTTGGCTTCCTGCAACTTTTGGCTTATCCTAACGAGATTTCAAACTGGATGAGATTAAGGAGAATGTGACGATGTAGCTGATGGTGATACCAAAAAGAGAACTTTGCAGGCTGTTTTGAAAAGTGGAAGGGACACTAGGATAAGTGTGTGAGATCCCAAGAGAACTACTTTGAAGGAACTAAGGTGCCATTGCCCTAGGTAGTCTATTTTTTCCATTAATATTAGACGGATGGATACTTTCTGGACAGACTTTGTCTAAAATTCATGATACCTATGTGAATTTGTATACAGAGCCTATAGTAAATTCACTCCAAGCTACAAAGATGAGAAATATAGACTGACATCTCGGCAAATAGGATTAAAATATTGACAGAAAAAAAAGGCTGTTAAATTGATTTTCTGAAAGTAATCAGATGTGACATCTGATTACGATCAAGTCTTAATCAAGATTACAAACATCATCTGCGGGTTTTATTTAAAAAATATTATCTTACATCAGGTAAGATTTAGGAAACAAGATGCAAAATTATTGAAAAGTAGTAGTCGTTATCAGTCACACAAAAACATCCTTTATTTATTTATTTATTTACTAGCATAGTACCTGTCAAAAATGATGGGATTATTTATGTATGGATAAATTATACAAATATGTATTTTAGTATAAATGTATTTATTTGCAAACAAAAAAATGCATACCTTGAATGAAATTTATTTTTCTATCGATTTTCTATAACTCTTTATATTTTCTATTTTTTAATAATTTTAAAACAATAAGGCAACAGAATTGGGTAAAAAACGAATTTCTTCTTTAATATGAGAAAAACAGAAGTTTTATTAATAAAAATCAGAGATGCCTATATTTGTTTACTGTCCTACTATGAAGATGTCAGCAGTAGTAATAGTGATGTAGACACAAACACTCAGCTGTTTGCATTAGCATATGTAAACAGACACATGCTTTGCCTTACCCCCTTCCTCTGTTTGCTTTAGCATGACAGAAACCAACAAACAAAAGTGACATTGGCTTTTATATAACAAGAGTTCTTTATTTTTTACAATTCCTTGTGGAAAGAATCTATTTATGTTCAGCACCATTTAAGTCTGGTATGGCTGACAACATGTGGCGGGAGAGGGGTGCACATAGAACCCTATGGAATGAGGTTAAAATAATAGACAGGAAGAAATATTGGTGAATAAGACATCTGAAAGAAGCTGCCCACATACTACACTCAGATGACCCAATCAGCAGACTGAGTATCGGTATGAACAGCGTCTTGGAACCTTTGATCAAGAGAACTCTCTTGTGACCCCTGTAAAAGAATCACCCGTTCAAAGGGAAGCAAATCCAAAAGCACAATGGCACAGAGGTTGGGGGAGATAATCTACAAAATGAAGAGATACAAAAACCAGATGTGACGTACAAAGTAGATGCTAGGAATTAGTTTCTACATTCCAGAACAAGGAAGGCTGAAGGTACACAGCCGAAACATTGTAAAGAAATTAACAACATAGACAAGGAAAATAGTCCAACTAAACCATATACAATGATTAAAACAGCCCATCTAAAAAATTCAGATAAGAACTGCCATTTTTATTTAAATAAAAAGATATAATGAAAAAAGACATGGAAGTTTTCTACATAATGAACTATTTCCAATGACCCCTTTCAATGTAGCAAATAGAATTTAGTTCTGTGTAAATAAGAAAATAGAATCAGCCAGGAAATAGCCAAATAACAGAATGAGTCCAGACAAGAGAGAATTAACAAAGCACTTTAAAAAAGAAAAGCCTCCAGTTACTAGACTGTGAATTTGGCCTCTTCTGGTGCAACTAACATTAGAAAATGAACCTAACTTGTTTTCCAATTAAACAAAAGTTTGTTTCCAATAGTTACAGGCATGCAAGAGAATGAGTAATTTTTTTTTTGCTATAACTCATCTTACAATAGTGTGTTATTCTTTCGCAAGATGGCAGCATCTCCTTGTGCAAACAAAGGAAATTTTCATATTTACTTTGATGATATGAAAACTAGTGAATATAGACTATTTTTATCAATTCTTTTTACGAGAAAAACCCGGAGTTACAGCGTTAAAAAATATACTTGGCAGTGAACAGGTTATTCAACTTTTTGGAATAAACTGGGGAAAAAAAAGGAGGATGGGGAGAACTCATTGCATGTACGTACCATGTAAAGAACTGGAGATACTTGGCAGCAAAGAGGTTAATCAACATGAAATAAACTCAAAAAATAGAGAGACTTCATGCAGTGTAATTACCATGTAAAGGAGTGCAGGTAGATGGCTTTTTGCCAGACTAAGTTAAGCAATAAGAAAGAACTCATCTGGTGTACTTACCATGTAAAGGACTGGAGATTGATGCAAGTAGAACTAAAGTAAAAACAGGGTTACCAGTGCTGATAGCATTTTGAATTCTGAAAGGGAAAAAGGAAATAATGAGCAACTTTTTGGAAATTTGTTTTTAAACCTCAAAGTTTGGTGATGGATAGGTTTTTTTTTTCCTCCCAATTTTTTTTCTCTATTGATGAGGAGGAGCCAAAGATAAGGTTTTGAAGTTGTTAAAAAGATGAATGATTGAGATATGCCTAAAGTAACTGTTTATAAACCATTATTATTATTATTAATTTTTGACTAGTATTTTCTTTCATCCTAATATTTTAGCTGCTTTTCATTGGAACCACTCAGGCCGTCAGTTCATGGCAGCGAGCAAACTGTGGATCGATCGTAGAGTTCTTGTGGTTCAATTGGTAAGAGCAGCTAGTACAGTTAAGCAGGCTTCACCGAGGCAAAAAGGACTCGAGTTTGAGTTTCACCAAGAGTTTATCCTTTATTTCCAATCCACGCTGTTTGCTCACTGCCGTAGACGGATGGCCTGAGTAAATTCCAATTAAGTGTAACTAAACAATTTAAGATGAAAGAAAATACTAGTCAAAAATTAATATCAGCCATGTATGCTGTGTTGGGGGTAAAAGTTGGAAAAAGGGGTGATCACTGAATAAGTTACTTCTCTCGCCTTTTGTTTGGTTGTGATCACTAAAAAAGGTCTGAATTTTCAAAAAACAAGCAGGCACAAAACTAGTGACCAATTTAGCATAAACTTATATTGTATATTAACCCCACCCACCCTCTAAAAATAAAAATAAAAAGTGTGAGTGCAAAGATTTCAAGTTTCTACTATCAACAGTTTGGGCTGGGAAAAGTCCAGATACATAGATACATATAAATGTTAGAACACATGAATAACCTAAACCCAGCAATAAACCAGTGTTGTGGGTAGTGGTGATTAATAATGGTTGACAATGCTTCATCTAAATGGACAATAAATAAAGATAATATTGTTGATTGGCATTTAAAATACACTTGCAAATATTCACTTGTGTTAATAAAGTCTTGTAATGCATTTGATAATTGTCAGATTACTTTAATCAAGAAAATGTTGTGAATGCTAACAGTGTATCTATTAACAGATTTGGAAAGAATATTGACAAAAATATGTTCTTGGCAGCAAAGAGAAAACAGAGTAGTTTTGTTGTTTATTCTTAGAGACTCCTTGTGGAGCATAGGACTGCAACTACTCTGTTGGGTTTCACTAGCAAGTAGGTTTTTACGGGCTGGAATTGCTATCACCATGCCTAAACCTCCTCCTTTATCCAGGCTTTGGACCAGCTATAGCTACTGCCAAGTTGTAGGTTTTTTCTGCCAGATGGACTTACGTGGGGTAAAGATCCCCAACAGACCCACTATTTACTCATAGCTGGGAGAAAAGTTGACACATGTCTTTCCCAAGGGCATTAGTATGAAGTGAAGTAAGCAGCCTTGGCTGAAACGTGAATTGGTCCGTGGATGCCATTTTCCATAATGGTAACTGTTATGCTACTATGAATCTCAAAGAAAAAAGAAGAAGAATATATAGGCTGGTAATTAGCATCTTTGTCTGATATTAACTCTTCACTTGATAACTAAACTCAAAATCAAATCTTTCTGACTTCAACTGTTTTCAAAGGATTCATAAAAGAAAGCAGTAAAATAGGTGAGAAAACACATTGTCAACTTGATTTGATTTGATTTTTTATTAGATGAAGCATTGTCAACCATTAATTTTTGACTAGTAATTTCATTCATCTTAATTTTGGTTGCATTTCATTGCAACTGCTCAGACTGTCAGTCTACAGCAGTAAGTAAACCGTTGTCTGGGGAACTAGGTATGAAAGCATTTTCTAGGTCCGTAGAACATGCTGATCAAAATTTGCTGGGGTGACCCTCTAAAATATTTTGGCTAACAAGGTGCCTTTTCATAATGGCTGCCGTTTTGATAATCCTTGGTCCTACGGATGTAAAATATGGTAGTTAAACACAACATACAAAGACTCAGAAAAGTCATACAAAGGCTACAAAAAGTATAACTATATAAAAAATTAATGGCTTTTGACTTCATTAGTGTTAATATCTGATTAATAATTTTTGAGTCTTTGTATGACTTTTTGGGGCCTTTATATGCTGTGTTTAACTACCATATTTTACATCTGGTTTCACAATTTTCACTCAATATCTCACATTTTAACAACATTCCAATGCATAGAAACAGGTTATTTGAAAGTTAGAAATTAACAACCACTACAATAAAACAATAAATTTCACCCAATCCTATTTTTAGAACTAGCCACGTGACTTTATTTGTAAATTTTTAAGCTTAAAGTGGCTGTGTACTGGTGATTCATTGATCTATTTGTTGGTTTGAAAGTACCATAAAAGGTGTGTAAACATAAAAAAAAAATCTTCATTTAGAATGATTTAACAAAATACTGGGACACTCAGGTTTTGTAGAAGGCAACAAACAAAAGAACTTCGCTCAAAGCATAAAGGATTACCATAAAAAAGTTTCTACTATAACAATCCATAAAAACATGTCTAATAAAACAGCAGCCATCATGAAGGGCCTCCTTGTTGGCCACACCCAAATTTTTTAGAGGATCACCTTAGCTAATTATGATCAGCCGGTTTTAGGGCGTGACCCTAGATATCCGTGGATGTATATTCCGTGCAGACATATGAACGCCATCTTTTCTGTGCACGACTGCTTGGCGCAAGGACAACTGAACAAACACGATAACTGAGTGCATCTCAGCACAAGGAGAACCAACGAAACACAAACTATGGAATTAAAACAATTTATTGAGAAATAAAATTAAAGTTATTTTTTTAGTTGAATTATGTTAGTGAATTAATTTTGTGTGTTCAATTTGATAATTTATAGTTTGCAGGAACAAACTATATGGAGTTAAAACGATTTATTACAGAAATTGAAATTATGGAAATAATGAGTTTGTAAACAAAATATAAAACTATTTATTAAAATATTAAAATCATTTTTTTAATTTGCAGTTCATTTTTTGCTGAATGATTTTATAAACAAAACAAACTATTTATTATAACATTATCTTTTACTTTGCAGTACGTACTATATTTTATAGTGGAATGACTTTGTAAACAAACTCACAAACTCATTCCCATAATTTCAATTTGTATAATAAATCATTTTAACTCAATGTCGTTTGTTCCTGTGAACTATAAATTATCGAATTGAACTACAGAAGCAAATCAATTCACTAAAATAATTTAACTCAAAAAATAACTTTAATTTTTGTAATACCAATAATTGTTTTTATTGGTCCTCCTTGTATAGGATGTGATGCGCTTAGTTATCGTGCGCTCAGTTGTCCTTGCACGAAGAAGAGAGCTTTAAGATGTCGGCGTGGGATAGATGTGTGCGGAGATGTCGGTGAACCGTTCTAAGGACCTAGAAAAAGCTTTCAAACCTAGTTCCCCAGACAACTGTCACGGATCCTTGATATTTGACTCTGCTATTACAAGGACTATTAGAGGTAGCAGAAGAGTAGTTGCAATGAAAAGCAACTAAAATTAAGATGAAATAAACACCAGTCAAAAATGAATGCTGGTTAATATCGTCAAATTATCTGTCATGAAGATGAAAGGCAACATGAAAACTTCAATTAAAATCTCTGTAGCCTTTTGTGATATCTGGCATGCAATTTTAAAAAGATTTTTGTTTAATTAATACATTGCTAGTCAAGCAAAATATTAAAACAGAAAATAGTACAAATATTTCTTCTGAAATGATCCATTTTGTCATATTTTTTAAACTTTTGCTTTACACATGCCCTGAAGGCCATCTTTTAATTATAAAATTTGAAAAATCAAAAGATGAAAAGTTTGTGAGGAACCTGCAAATAGAATTATTTCATGACAACCTGTTTCAGTTGATAAAAATATCTAATAAGACAAATCTATCTCTATAATGAACAGTGCGACTTTTTCTCTGTTTCTCTATCTGTACCTATGGAATCAACCGTATGTTAGGTAATAGCGTTTGGGGCTTTGCATATGGTCTCTGGGGATCCGCATTGTGAGTTGTGATGTGCAGCGGTTGTCTGACATTCTTGCAATATGACCAGCCCATTGCCATTTGAGTTTTCTAATGGATTCTATGGTATTTCAGACACCTATTTTTTTTAAAACTGAAATATATATATACATATATATATAAATTCAAATATATCCATGAATTTATTTTCACGGGTAATAACTAGTAAGTAAATAAAAAGGAGTGGAGCGACAAACCATTATGGTCCATCAGCTTTTACCTAGAGACCACATTGTCCAAATCTGCAAGTCTGGTTAGAGGTCTGACCAGAGGCTAGTTCATTGATATGCGAGTCATTCTTGTAAATAGGTAACAGATGACATCAGATATTTGTCCATACTCTGGGACAAATATAGCCTGAGACTGCTATTAGCAATAGTCTACAATTAAAAGGGAAATTTTCTAACATTCTATTGTTTTCAAGGGTTTTAAGATAAAATCCAATCTCTAATCAAGTTTCTATTATAATCCTGGCAAATTACATAATTAA
>VCCN01004630.1:4015935-4026152 GCA_006491835.1 Architeuthis dux
ATCAATTAAAATGTTGGGTTGTGATCACTAGAAAATGCCTGAATTTTCAAAAAAAACAAGTAGGCATAAACTAGTGACCAATTTAGTATAAGCTTACATTGAAGATTGAACCCCCACTAAAACTCTATTTTGGAGGGGAATTATCAAAAAACAAAAAAAAACATTTTCCCCATCTCATTGAGAGGGTGTGTATACAAACTTTAAAGTTTCTACTATGAACGGTTAGGGCTGAGTGAAGTCCAGATGGAAATGTAGATAAAATTGAACCCCCCTCTAAAGATTTCAAGTTTCTTCTATGAATGGTTAGGGCTGGATGAATTCCGGATACATAGATAGATAAATAGATACATATAAATGTGTGAACACATGAATAACCTAAACCTTTGGTAGCAGTGATTAATTAACTAGGAAGAATTATCTGATACAAGATATCCTCTGGCATGGACAGTGGAATGAGAACAATCTACCAGCTAGATTGAATAAAGAGTTCCATTCAAAATTTCAAGAAGGTTACTAACTACAACAGACACCTGAAGAAGGCCGGAATTTTCAACAGCCAAAATGTCATGACTATAACAAACAAGATGAGGACACTAGTCTGAACAAATCAGTGTATAATTTATTAAAACCCAGCTGAAATCTAATTATTTTCAATATTGGCCATTTGAATTAGTCTACTGTTTTCATAGAACATTTTAATTTAAAGATGATTACCTGAAAGGAAAAACAATATGTATCCAAGTGGCTCGTTATTCACTCCAATAAACAAATTGCAATACAATTCTGTTTCTTCAAACAAGTTTCAACTTCATCTTCTTATTTAAATCAATTCTTCAGTTTTCTATAAAGCCACAAGGGAGATTTAATGAACACGGAAGAGAATCAACTGAAGTAAGTTGGACAAAAGGTCATATTAGTACAGTTGTACCTCTTCAATCCGTCAATCTTAGGAACCAGCCATTGCCAGACTACAGAAAATAGTGTGGAAAATGGAAGGATACATTTTTTTTTTTTTAATTTAATTTTTTTGTTGTTTATTCTTGTAAACTCCTTGTGGAGCATAAGGCCACATTGCAATTTCAGTAGCAGTAGTTTTTACAGGGTGGAGTTGCCAGCCCCATGCCAAAACTGTAGGTTTTTTTCTGTCAGAGTAACCTTCTCTGATCAATAGTTCTCAACGTGGGTGCTAGCATCCCCCTGTGGGGTGTTTGTTTGTCTCAAGGGGGTGTTGAGGTGAGTAAGTACCATTTGAGCTTCTAGAGGGGGCGTTGTGGATATTCCATAAATATCTATGATTCTGATTTAAAAATGGCTGTTGTTTAGCTCAAAGTTCACACTAGTAGTAAAAAATTATATTGTATGTACTCTTAAGTAATTTACTTTTTAATAAACCTTTTAAATTGCCTTGCAGCCACAATTAGAAATTCATTGATATATTTACCTTTGAACTTTTTCTTTATAATGACAAGCTACCACATGTCTCTAAAAATATGTGTTGAGTACTTGTTATATTTAATCTACAGGGGGCGGGGGAGCGTTGACATGTAGCTAGGTGTCATGGGAGGGGGCTGAAAAAGGTTGAGAAACACTGTTTTAGATGGACTGCCGTACAGGGCTAAAGGGTTTCAACTTTCCTGCTATTTTACACGTAGCTGGGTTTAATATAATTTATATGATGTTAATTATATTAGAAGTTATTTGTGTTTGCTTATGCTTTCTAGCTGGATGCATTAAAAATAATTCATAAGTTTCAGAAAAATAAATACATTTTATGCTAATATAAACAAAAATGAAATTCGTTGAATTTAGAGTTCTTTGATTTGGTCTCAAACTGCAGTTAGGTTTTTACACATTTGGTTTAATGCGCTAAATTCTATTTCAAACCGCAGTTTGAAACTTAATAACTCTAGTGGCAGTTCCACAAACTAATAGTGGCAGATTCAAAACATGCCAGATGATGGGTGTTGCTGGACCATAAAGTGCCAGATTAGAGAGGTACAACTTGTACCAACACTTTCTATTACAGAATATACCGTTCAAATTATACAAAAAAATTTGGAGTAGCGTATCCTTACTAATTATGAACGGTTTTGATTAATCCATCAAGGTTAAGAAATAATCTACACTAGATGAGCCATTGTTTCAGACAGAAAGAAGCAGGAAGTTATAATTTTGAGAAGGAACTTTTAGTGCTTTGTTTATATGAGAACAAAATGCCACCAAGTCTTATACAAGGTTGAGGTTTTTGGTTGATTTAATATTATGTGGCTTTTTATACAACAAATTGCATAACAAAAATGCACAAAAACCGGAATGTCTCAAATAAATAAAATCATCTGAAAAAACAAAGGAATTTATTTAGAGAAATGATATAGATATAGATAATATAGTTTGAAGCAAACCTTGAAATTTTCTATTGAGTGCTATGAAATCCACCCAGGAACTTAAACCAGAAATAACTTAAGAAATGCGTAGTCTAAATGAGTTAAATAGAACCATGCAGTTTCATAAGAGCTGAATTTTCCTGATGGATTAATCAGGTTAATCTGTACTTTCAGATACAGGTACCAGACGATTTATACAGCTTTCAGAAAACTTGAGTTACCAGAAAACCGGCTATTTTTTAAATTGGCTGTTCTGAGTCTGGCAAGTTTTGTAGTAGTTTGCCATTTGGCTACTTTTTTAGGAATTATCACAAACTTGTTACTGACACCCATTAAAAAAAATCTATTAACTATCATAAATCCATATCTGTAAAGTCTCACGCATTTTGCGTGAGACTCATACATTTTGATACGTTCGCATGGTCTCAAGCATTTTATGAAAGGTGAGAAATTTTATAAAAAGTGAATTTTTATAAAAGTGTGAACCTTTTGGTTAGTGATTAACAATTGTTGGTTGTTTATTTGTATGTATTCAGTATATTTTTACGGAACTTAGGAACTGAACTCACATTATTTTGACAGATCACATACAGAACTTTTGAAACATATTTTAAGATGGAGTGTGTGGCGTACACCCCCCTCCCCTTCCCTTGTCCGGGAGGGTATGATTCTCACTCATTTTCAACATTGAAACTTGATAGTATGTAAATCAATTTTCATAAAATGAAGATTAATGGATTAATATTGATTAAACAGATCCTGTTTTTGAAGTGGATTTATTTGTATGTGTTAAAAAGAGTTTTGCTTTTTACTTTTCATGGTATATTTTATTCTATATTTTAAGAATTTCAAGTAGATTATTAAAGATCAAAGAGAAGTATATTAATTTGTTAAATACAATTTCTTTCTTCCCTTTTTATGTTTATTTTATATTTTAAGTATATATTAAGCCTTGTTCCAGAAATCTGAAAAATTCAGAAATCCAGGTCACCTGCAGTCTGAGGTTGCCAGATAAATGGTCCATTACCTGTACTTTTGAAGTACAGTGAGTTGTAATTTGTCCTAAAGGTTAGTTAGTAAAAAATCTGGAATCACACTAGTAAATAAATTAGTAAAATATTTCCAGCAAAAATAAAACCCAATAACTGGACAACAAAAATTCCTATGGAGCTGAAATAGAAGATACAGAGAAGCAAGAAATCTTTTGTAGCTGAAATAGAAGATACAGAGAAACAAGAATTCCTATGGAGCTGAAATAGAAAATAAAAAGAAACAAGAATCCCTTTGGAGCTTAAATAGAAGATACAAAGAAACAAGAATCCCTTTGGAGCTTAAATAGAAGATACAAAGAAACAAGAATCCCATTGGAAATGAAATAGAAGATACAGAGAAACAAGAAAGAAGGCTAAAAGCGGAGAAAATTGAAATGAAGATAATATTTATCTACTCACCGGTTAATCAAAGGAAATATGGAGACAGCCAGATACACGAATGGATAACCACGAAGAGGTTTAATATCTTCTTTCAGCATTTGCTATAATAAATAAAAACAATAAATGCATTAATATCTACTAGGGCATGCTCATTCAAACAGCAAATATCAACTTCGTACAATGACTAATTGTTTAGTTATCTTGGTGCATACACACGCACGTGTGGAGATTTTTCAAATTATAGTATGATAATTTTCCATCCATCGTACGAAACTATGGTTTAAAAGTATTTTGGTTAATTCTCTTCACCGGTTTCATAACAATGTTATTTGTTTATGTGTCGTTAATAGTAACAATCAAAACAAATCTTTTTAAAAATGCAAATATGTCATCCTTACATTTTAAATCTATAAATCCACGCATGTGAACGCTGGTGACATATTATATTTAGATTGATTATTTTAGATAAAAGATCTATTTTGTATTTATTTTTATTAGATTTCTCGAGAACCGCTGATCCAAATGACTTCGAACTTGATACAGCAATGACTGGTATGCTGACGAACATATCTGGCGAATATCAACTGTGTACAATGGCCAGTTGTCAAGTTATATCAGTGCATGCATACATACATACACAGATTTCTCAAGTTATAGTAAGGGAAGTACCAACTGTCAAGAAATCTCATACAAGTACCATATATGCTGGTGTATAAGTCAAGTGTTAATTCAAGTTTAGTCCAATATTACCTAAATAAGTTGACTCTCCAAAATAAGGCAGCATTGTGTCCATCAGTGTCAAGTTCATAGGGTCTAAACAGACTAATATGATCCATTAGAGAAAATACTTGACGCTTAAAAAGTCTACTTATATGCCTGCATATACGGTAATGTCATATGATAACCAAGAAGCTTGTGATGTGTATTCGAGTCTCAGAAGGCTACATTTATGAGTGACAAAAACCTGAGGATAGTTAAATAGAATCTTTTTTCTATTTATTACTCACTAAAAAGCTGTCTTTGATGGTCTTTCATCTCGATGTTAAGTCACTTCCTATTTATAGAATTTATATTATAATTATTTGCTTATTCCTCTTATTTTCTTATAAAGAACTTTAATTACAGTTAATAGACCTGCACTTATCTCCCTTGGACAGACATCTTTTTTTTTTTTTTTCCAACTTATACTTAATTAAATTACTTGGAAACCGGTGGCCCGATTGGACTGGAAATTGCTTTGGCTCAAATAAATGAATGCAACAATTAACCAAAATCTAATATATATTTTCATCAGGTAAGGCTTACTGTATATGCCGGTATATAAGACAGACACTTAATTTTTTAAAAGAAATTATGTAAATATTACACTGTATCCAAAGCGTTGGTATTATGACTAGGGAGCAATTTACCGAAGCACAATATTGTTATGGGGCTTGGATGAGTTGCAGGTGCTGTAGTTCTCAAAATACCCTTATAAACCATTTGTCTTACAGTCCGGCATATACAGTAATAAGTATAATAGGTTACCGGCTACCAAAGGTTAAATTGACCTACATACTTTTAATTTTAAAAAATAGACAAAAAACAAAATAAACTAGCATTCCAAGAGAAATTATGTATCACCACCATCCATATATGCTGTGTTGGGGATGATCAATTAAAAAGTTGGGCTATGATGACTAAAAAATGTTTGAATTTTCAAAAAACAAGTGGGCACAAACTAGTGACCAATTTAGCATAAGCTTACATTGAAAATTGAACCCCCCCACTAAATCCTATCTAGGAGGGGAATTTTCAAAAAACAAAAAAAGGATTTTCTCTACTTATTGTGGGGAGTGTCAGTACAACATTTCCAGTTTCTACTATGAATGGTTAGGGCTAGGCGAGGTCCGGCTACATAGATAGATAAAATTGACCCTCCTCTCTAATACCCTACGGAGGGGGAGGGGGGTGCAAAAAACATTTTCCCTACTCATTGAGGGGAGTGTGTGTACAAAATTTCAAGTTTCTAATATGAATGGTTAGGGCTGGGAGAAATCCGGCTACATAGATACATATAAATGTGTGAACACATGAATAACCTAAACCTTTGGTAGCAGTGATTGATAAAAATAAAATAAAAATAGGAACAAACAAAAAACAAAGAACAAATAAGCAAAAACAAATGGGTTGAACAAATGGATATGTAAGAAAGGAAATATTTTTTCCAGATTCTTTTTCATATTATTGTATTGAATTAAGACTGTTCCGTCCATACTGTCTTTAACTCTAGAAATCAATAAGTTTTTGAAGTTAATGATTTTTTGCAATTGTTCACTTGCAAGAATACATCACAGTTTTGTTATTTATTGGAAAGATTTGGAAGCCAGGCAAAGACTTGCTTGAAAAAGAAAAGAAATATTCAAGAGTTTATCTGCTATCACTAGGGGGTATTTTCCTACACAGAATAATAACTTTTTTGTTTGTTTTTAATCCTTACAGCCATTTTCTCTCTCCAATAGGCAGAACATTTTTTAATGCATTCTAAATAAGCAGATGTGAGATTGAAGTAGGGTGAGAATGGGGAAACTGTCACAAACATTCTTTAAAATTTATTTCTTGTTAATTTTGAAACTTAAAACTGAGAAAACCACCGAAGACCAGATGAGTGCAGATGTTTCAATCAAGATCTCAATTTTAAACAACCACTGGCAAGAATAGTTAATAACATTCAAAATATCTAAAGTGTGGATTGGCTGAATAGTTAACAGCCCAGAGGATGGGATTGGTGAGCAGAGTTCAAACTCTGGCTAAGACAGTTTGTGTTCACGTCACGTGAGAAAGGCATGAATCCATTCCCCCCTAGCTATAGGTAAATAGTAGCACAGACTGGGCTCTTCAGCCTGGGTTGGCAACCAGTCTAGGGAATGGACAACCAGCCTGAAGAGGGACATCAGTCTATCTTGCCCTTGAAACACCAATTCAGCTGTGGTGCCTCAATGACCCTGCAGTGGGTTAATGGATAGGTAAAGGTAAAAATATCCATGAATTTATTCAAAATTATGAATTAGGGATAGACAAGGAATGGCATTTAGCTTTATTAAAACAATGAGCATTAAATAAATTTAAAAAATGATAAATGCAAGGAAATTAATAGGTGACTTAACATTAATTACATAGTGTATAAAGAAACTTGGCAAGTCAATTCAGTCTAAAGTTCTTCTATACAAGATAAGCACACAGTCATAGTTTTTAAGATCATACTAGAGAAGTCCCTTCTCTTTAGAAGACCTATGTTTTTTTACAGTGAATTAATTACTACTGTCTCTACTATAGAAGAAGGACTCATAGCTATGTTTGGGTTCATGATGGTTACAATTTAATGATGTTTTCAAGAAATTTGCTTTCAAGAAGTTATTCAATGCAAATGTTTGAATTTTAATTGTTAGCCTTGTCAAAACAAAATTAAAATTTTTGTTTAATTTATTTTTTCCCTGCCTTTTGAAAATATTACTGTGTGCCTCATAGTACCTGTAGCCCAGGGGCATACACATCTTTCATCCAGCACTGCCCTCTTTGTTTAATCTTATGCTAATTTGACAAACATATGATGAAGTAAGTATCATAGATATAGAAAAGAAGTTGATGTAACAATGAAGGGTTAGCCCCCAAACAAAGGAAATTCAGTTCAGATGATTTAAAAGGCAGAGGAAGAAGTAAAAGGGAATTCCAATGTAGACAAACTTTCTTACCTAGAATTACCAGAAGAAAATTCCCACAGCAGATTTATATGACAAGAAGCATTCAAAACAAGACTGTTCTTTTGTGAAGAAGACGTGCATATATTAAGCAAATAATGCAAACCTTTACAATATGACATACGAGGATTTTTTTTAAAAATTAGAGATGCTTACAATACTTTTACTCAGAAGATATTTTCTTCAAATTACAGAAAAATGTGTAGAAAGTAGAAAAGCTCCCTTTTCACAAATTGTGCTAATAATACATAAGCCAATACCCAAACACAGCACTCTACAGGATGGAGAGCTCACGTCTGCCAAAGGCTGAGTCTTCTTTGGCAAACTTTGTGAAAGAAATCACAATTGAGAACCGCCCCCAGAAAGCAATTCAAAGACCAGCTTCAGAAGCAGCTTTCACTAGCCGGCATCCATCATCATTCGTTGCAACAGTAAGCGAGAGACAAAAGGCTGGCGACGCTGCATCAATACAGCCAGTCTCAAGTTTGAAGCTGAGGACAAGAGGAAACGATGGAAGGAGTGGGCTGCTCTTCAGTCACCACGAGACCAGGGCTTCTCTTGTCCTAAGTGCGGAAAGGTTTGTGCCACATGGATTGGGCTCCACAGCCACATTTGTGCCTACAGAGGTAAGGCAGACCATCCTCCCCTGATCCTTGTAAGTGAGGAGCAAGCCAACAACAACATAAGCCAATGCCTGAATATCACAATCTACCGTAGGGTCCCAAATGCTTTTAGGTGCCTGTCAGTTTTTCCTCCTTTTGATATTTGCCACAAATCAAGTGGTTATGTTCAGGAACAAAGAAAACAGATTTTAAAATCACAAAATTGAACAAGTATAACCTATTATCTAATGCTCTTGGGAAAGGCATGAATCCACTTCTCCCACCAGCTATGGGCAAATAGCAGGGCAGTTGGAGCTCTTTGGCCCTTTAAGGCAGCCCCTCTAAGAGATGGTTACTCTGACAAACCTAGGTAAACGAGGATGATTTGGTTTGGTGCTAGCAGCTTCATCCCATAAAACCTACTTGTTTCTGAAACCACAACAGCAGTATATGATGAGGTAGCAGCTCTATGCACAAAAAGGAGACTACAGGAATAAATAAAAACATTGTATGATGCATTTAACATTTAGGCAGCAAACATATGCTATCTTCATGAATTTAAATGTGAGTCTGCCCCAAAGATGACAATGCTACACAGTGCAGGGTAGTGTCCCTTGGCAAGAAATTCTGTTAATTGATGGATTTGCATAAAAAATGAATACTCTTGATACACCATAATAAATCTTCATATTTTAAAAATCTTACCTTGTTCCTTTCTGTATCTGGGTCGTAGGTGCCTTCCCATGTAGAGACCTGAAACAGAAGAAACAAAGAAGCAGCACAATTAGAAAGAGAGAAGAAAAGATAAGATAATGGGATAGACAAGATGAAGATACGCCACAAACTGATTTGTTAATCACATTGGCAGGTGTCAGAGGAAAACAACTCGTTGAAATTAATTACACAAAACTAATTTGTCAGTCATTAAATGCCTGATTCCTGCAGCTGGTCTTCATCACACAGTTCAACAAAGAATTTTCAGTAGTTTTGGTTTACCTCTGCCAACAAAGTTGGAAGAGGTACTGTATTTACTCGTGTATAATGCGAGAGATTTAATATAAAAGATCAGGATCAGAATTGGGGTGTAGCATTATACTTGAGTGTAAAATATAATTGCATTTTAGCTACAAAAGAATTTGAGATTGCATTGAACTCGAGTAAATATGGTATATGTATTCACTCCCATTTGTCTGTGTGCCTGTGTCTGTGCAGTAACCAAGACAAGCAAGGGGATCCTCACCAAGTTTGCACAACATGGTTTGTACAACTGGTTCAAAAAAAGATGATGACTTGCTTCCTGAATTAAATTTGATGTATGGATTGGCACTTCTGCGTAAGATCAGAGTATCTGTATACTTTGCCTAGGATCAGAGTGTAGTATCTTTGCACTCATTGAAAAGTGTTCCACACACACACACACACACACAAAAATGATATATATATATATATAATGGCCGCAAAAGAAATCTTTACACCCAAAATGTCTGATACTGGTCTTTAGTTAAATTCCAATATCTTGCGCCACAAGAATCACAGAAACTCCTTCCACCAGCTGGGCCAGGGCATGGGATTTCTGTTCAAGCTTACACCATCCCATGGCGGCACTCAGAAGCAGAGCTGTAACGCGCCAAAAGCAGCTAAAATGGAGGAAAAAATAACAGATTGAGTGGCCAACAATATGTCTAGAGGGGTGGGTGTCTGCTAGATGTACAATGACTGCCTTCTGCCTTTTAGTCGGCAGGAAATCAAGTCCAACCAAAACACACTTTTGCTTGTTTAGTTTCTTCTTGTGTTTTTGATGTCAAGATTTCTTTTTGCAGCCACTGTATATCCCTATATATATATATATAGGGATACACATTGTGTTTTATATATGTGGATAGTTGCAGTAGTGACAAAGATTTCATTTGTTTGTGAATTCCACCTTCATAGTTGCTACCAACTTGGGCCGATTTGTGCTTCCTTTTAATGAAGGAAAGGAAAAAAGTAAATCAATTTTTCTCATGTTTTATTGGTTTACTAGATTTGTATCATTAAATGCATTACAGTTTTGCCGGGGGG
>VCCN01004630.1:4026194-4041142 GCA_006491835.1 Architeuthis dux
AGTTTAAATCCCAGAATGGGACAATGTTCTTTTTTTACATTGGAGCTTATCTGTATAATATGCGAGCCATTTTGAAGGTGTAAATGGGCACTTAGTGAGTGAAGCCTCCATTCACACAAAAAGCCAATAATCAGATTAGATGATTTTATCAGCTTCTATTGGGGCTGAGCCAACCAACATAGAATGACAGCTGAGTAAATATTAATTTACACTCTGAGGAAAATGTGTGCACAGATATAATTACATTGGAATAATAATAAGCTGGAACAAAAATCAGGCCTCTACTTTCTACCATCACTGAAAGATTCATATATCATCATCATCATTAGCCGTTATAAGTCCACTGCTGGACAAAGGCCTTTCTCATCTCCTTCCATGACGACCTAGATTGTGCTAACCTCTGCCAGATCTTACCGCATAGGTACCAATTGGTTAGCCTTTTCCCCCCATCTATTGTCATCTCTTCTTGCTAGGTGACCAGCCCATCTACATTTTTGCTGCTTAATTATTTGTATAATATCCTTCACTCTAGTCCTCCCTCTGATCCATGTTGATCTTTTTCTATCTCTTAGAGTTATCCCTAGCATTGCTCTTTCCAGGGCTCTTTGTGCTATTCTAAGTTAGTTTTCAGCTCGTTATATATATATATATATATATAAGCTGGAGTACCTGGAATTGCCCAGGAAGAAATGTAAGTGAAGCTGAAAGATGTAGTAAATTATAACAGCTTCTCAAAATAGGGATCGCCACCTTTCCAATCAAGATTATTATGGGTTAACTATTTTAATATATGTTTTGCAACAAATAATTATGTAAGTACTGTTTGTAATTAATATTGATTGATAAAATATACTCCTTCTGGTGCATATTGTAAAATGGCCTAATGCTATTCATCATTGTATTTATAATAAACACCTTTAAACTTATAGATTATCAATAATTTGGTAATTATTAGTTTTTATGTTTAGTTACTGTTAGATAACAACTAAATATTAGTCATAATATGTATAGCTTGCATAACGAAGACTGAGAGTTGACTGAAAATTTCATCTCATCCAAAGTTGTCGTGAGTGATAACATTTTGAGAAGCCCTGTGCTAACATATATTAAAAAAATAGCATAACAGTAACAATGTTGTGAGGAAATGTAGAAAGGTTTATTATGTTGATAATGTTTCTGGGTAAACAACATTAACAGTCTCTCCTTCTTGGGTAATGTTTTTAGCAGATCCTACTCTTGAACAACCCACAAAGCTGACCATGAGAGAAGCATGGTGTCATTAGGTTAAGGCCATCTATGTCGGCCATTATGTTATCAACTAAATCGTTTTATTTATCTTAACGTATTTAAGCTGACACCTTTCTGATTGAAATCCCCAGAGAAATGTATTGTATGATTCTTCATTAACTGTGATATCTTTAAATGTGAAGGCTGTGGGTTGTGGGTGGGAATGTGCACTGTGGTGGTGTTAGTAGACTGGTTTGTTTAATCGCATGTAGTAACTAGGAATGTATATCTGCCAACTGACCATTGTCTGTTGGCCGAATTATTGGCAGCTGTTTGTCAAGTGGAAGAATGTAGTATTGTTATCTCTATTGTAGCCTGTTGTTTATCAAATATACAATTTTCATTAATTATACTTATTGTGCTAATGTTCCTTGGACTGTCGCCTGGTTTCTTTAATCGTTATCAATGTCTGAGAATTTGGGCCATGGACTTTTATTTTTTACTGTAGTGCGAGTCATTTTTTTAATGAAATGCAGAAAATAGAACTTTTGAAAAGCCGGGTGTCCCTGTAATAGCAATCTACACCTGACCCTTATCACCAGTATGGCGATCTGTATAATTTTCGGGCAGAAGCTAAAAGTAACATTAAAATATAAAGAACGGATTTTCTGTGCCTGTGATATAAATAAAAATAAATGCATACATATTAAAGAAGGAATCTTTAAAATTTTTAGATTTAGAAAAAGATTCCATACATATACATTTGCCGAAAAATAGTGATAAATTTCCCTCTAAATGCATATGAATGGTAGCGATGAATAAAAGGTAATATATGTTAATGGTTGGGAGAGGAACCTAGAGTAACTTAAATGGAAAGATTGTTTAATATATAAAGATATTTAGGCTTTGTCAGAGGTACCCATGGTGATGTATAACTTTATTGGAAAGAGTTACGCGTAAGAATATTGGCTTATAGTCAGAAATGAACATTCTTCGTCTTTATAGTAATAGATATATATATATGCAGGTGCAAGTGGCATAACAGTTAACTCTAGCCAAGGCTGTTTACGTTCACTTCGCATTAATTCCCAAAGGAAAGGCATGAATACATCTCTTTTCCACTCTCAGCAATGGGTAAAATAGCAGGGGCAAACTGGGCTCTCTAGCCTTGGGAGGCAACCAGTCGAGGAGAGGGACAACTTTGAATTCAAAACCAGCTCACCAGAAAATAAAGGCAATGAGTGAGCTCAGTTAGTCACTATCTTCCTAGAACCAACATGACCATACCATCGTCATGGGAGGTGTTGGTAAAGTAGTGGACTTGAAATTGCTTCTGATATATATATATACATATATCTACATACATACATATATATACACATATACATATACATATACATATATATATATATATATATATACCCACTTGCCTATTATTAGATCACCTCCAACAACTCCCTCCCCACATTCCAGACTGTGGAATCCACTTGGCAAAATGGATATTCTGACTTTGCATCTTACCCAGAATTCACCTATTTCAACCAGATCTGGGTCACCTACCACCCTAAGAATCCATAACTTTCAGCAGACACAACATGGGCGGGCTACAGTTGAGAACATGCCTCTCTGTGCTTGCAAACATTTCACCAACACTGTATCGATGTTAAAAGACTGACTTCAATTTATATCTGCCGTTGATGAAAAAACATAACTAATAAAATTCCATATATACACTATACTCCTGTTCTGTCTCAACTTTAACAGTACAACTCATGTAGTTTTTTCATTTACATTGAAAACTTCTTTTTGGGTTACTAGTAGGATTTGAAACCATGACCAAAATTAACAAATAAATCTAATGATGATAATCTTTCATTGAATTGAAAGCCACAAATTATTTCCTATCAAAAGTCTGATTTTATTTAACTGAAACCAAGTCATATTTATCATCAGATAAGTGAAAAATTGTAGACAGAATTATTTAAAAACCAATAAAATTGCCCCCTCCCCAAGCTCGGATGTCTGATGGGAGCAAAATAGGCTCTTATGGGTGACATTGAGGGAAACTTGATATTTTTACTTGATCCAACTTTCCACTGTGGAATCTTGCCAATGTTTGAAGAATTGAATTAAATCCAGAACATGAAAATGAAGCAAATTGTTCTATCCTCCATCCATTTTTTATGCACACACCCACAAACACAATTTCATTTGTAGATATCCATCTGATGTCTGATTAGTCAGTTGGGTGTAAAAGAGAATGAGATAAGTAGTAGATATATATTGATTGTCCTCTATCAAATAGACATCTGAAAATAGATTTGCTCTTTACATCCAATTGCATTAATATCACTAGATATAAAGAAGAGGAAAGAAAGTAAAAAAAAAAAAAAAAAAAATCTTTGACTCCAGCCAAAAATGTTTAAGAAAAAAACCAAAAGCTAATTTATTTAATATTTGACAGTTAAAAAACAAATTATTGAATTTCTAAATGAAAAGGTTTGAAAGGTGGCAGCCCTGAAATTGAAATTTAGAAAGGAATTATACTGAGTTCTAGTTTTGGGCAAGGCTGCTTGCATTCACTTTGCACTAATGCCCTTGGGAAATGCATGAACCCCCCCCACTATGGGTAAATAGCAGGGCTGTTGGAGCTCTTTAGCCCTGTAAGGCAGTCCATCTAAGAGAAGGTTACTCAGACAGAAAAAACCTTGGCGGTGGGGGCTAGCAACACCACCTAGAGGCTACAATAGCTGAAACATTGTGACCATAACCACCAAGATGAGGACAACAGTTTGAATGAATTAGTGTATAATAAGGCTAACTAATTCATCCCAACTGCATTTTCCTAACAGAAATTAGGAATTCTTGAGACCACAGGGTCGGAGGTTCACTTCTTTGTGTTGATTTGGTATAACTAATATTTATGCGAGAGAAAAGAAAGTCATTTGTAAGCAGAGAAAGAAAAAAAATAAGAAATTCTGAACAACAATCAGATGTATAACTATTTACTGAATTTTCCAGCGTCGCGGACACTCCAGCCTCAAGGATGCACCCCAATTTGAACTTGTAGAATTTGGAAAAATAGG
The DNA here is from genome assembly GCA_006491835.1 of Architeuthis dux. Classification (NCBI taxonomy): domain Eukaryota; kingdom Metazoa; phylum Mollusca; class Cephalopoda; order Oegopsida; family Architeuthidae; genus Architeuthis; species Architeuthis dux. Next base: position 4,030,508 of record VCCN01004630.1, read on the forward strand.
ATAGAGTTATAAAAAAAGGTATCCTTAGGACACAGTGTAAAATTTCGAGACTTATTTCAGGGAAAAAGTGTCTTTAACGCCGGGAAATATGGTAATTTCCATAGAAAAATTGGCTCAAATGTTAGCCGAGTGGAATTGATAGGAAAGGACAAAAAATGAGAATTGGGAAAAATATCCTCAGGTAGAAATCAGATGTGCACACTGGATTTTCAAATAATAAAATAATCTGTAGGAACTGTTATACATATACATCCGTATTTGTGTATAGCTACCTGAAGGTGTATACACACTTGTATATATTTATATGCATACATATGCAATTCATTGGGTTTGTATGCGCATACATGTGTGAGAGAGGTTGTGTGCATACGAGAGAGAGCATAATTTCAATAAATCATGTTGTACTGAAAATTGCCAAAAACCCAATAAAACAAATCTCCTGTAACCATATCTATCATTTGTAATCTTAATGATTCCAATTCAGCCATGTAATTGAAAAGTTTTGCAAAATTAGGTGTTTCTGCATGGCTTTGGGGCCAAAGTCATTGTCAAGAAAACCTAGCATTATTTTATTTTATGGCATCATAGAAATAAATCTCACAAGACTCCAAAATAACAAGCAAGCTAGACCAGAAAAAAATATTTTCATCTTCGGATTTGGAAGAGGAAGAAAAAAAAAGAAGAATAGTAAACAAGTATTATTTAGTCTTTATTATTATTATTGGATGAAGTATTGTAACACACCAGTTATATTAAATTTGGCAATGAGGGTGTGAGTTCGATGCTCACCGAAGGCTTACTCTTTATTTTCGATTGCACTGTTGGCCCGAATTAATAAGTTGTATAAAAGCAACTAAAATTAGGATGAAGCTAAAAACTAGTCAAATTTAATAGAAGTATTACTTAGGTTTTATTGTTTTCTGTAATTTTAAGATGAATCTTTATTCTATATATTTTTAGCACAACATTTCAGCCACTATATTCTTCAAGCTTATTCAACAGATTTTACTGTCTTCTGCTGTTGAGATGAATCTTCTTTATTCTATATATTTTTAGCACAACATTTCAGCCACTATATTCTTCAGCCTTATTCCAAAGATTTTACTGAGAAATGAAGAGTTGTCTCTGAAGAATGGTCAAATTTTGAAGTGCTTGTTAAAGGAAAGCAGGACGAGGAAAAGATTATAAAAGAGACTCACCTTTTTAGAGAGCGTCACTACAATGTAGATATATGTGACAAATAGAAGTGCAATTATGGCAAACAATGGTCCGTACCAGCTGAAAAGAAAGAGCAGAGATAAAATTAATTTAGAAAAGGCAGATGAAATTAGTTGCCTAATACAGCAACAGAAAATAGATCAACATTTTATAATAGCAATATCAACTTGAATTTCTTATAAGACAAAACATTGTTAACCATTATTAATTTTATTAGATGAAGCAATGTCAACTACTATTAAATTTTTACAAATATTACTTTCATCTTAATTTTAGTTGCTTTACATATGAATACTAATAAAAGAATTAGCAATACTTCATCTAATAACAATTCAAGTTAATATTACTACTACTAATACTACTAGTGTACAGAAAAAGAAAAATAACAACATTAGGAAATATGGTGCTGAGCGATCAGTCAAATAAGGGGTAAGTTTATGGACACTAAATGTTTGATGATGATTAAAGGTTAGATTTGAATTTTCTGCCAGCCAAAAGTGCTCGTAGCTCAAGTAGTAGAGAGGATGGTATGAAAAACCAGGCTTCCTAGAACAAAAGTGGTATGAGTTTGAGAGCTTATTCTTTATTTCCAATCTGTGCTGTTTACTCACTGCCATAGACTGACTGTCTGAACAGATGTGAAGTAAAGCAACTAAAATTGAGATGGGAGAAATACTATACAAAAATTAATAACCTTTCATAATATTCTGTAAGAAATATTTTCAAAAGATGAACATTGAGTTTTTACAGACAGACCCTGAGGAAAGAAGAGTTGCCAATCATCTAACATCATTCGCTTGAATTTATTGAAACATGGAATTCAAATGCGCAATTGGGAATACCTATTCAGAAAAAAAATGGATAGTACACCAGAGAAGACCGTAGAATGGATCGGCTGAAACATTGTGTGCACAACAAAAACAACAAGAAGAATGAGTTAAGTTGTCCAAAAAACTCCTTGAATGTTAAGGACTATTCTCAAAATTATAGACAATAACAAAAAAAAACTGCTAAGCTCGCTGAAGCCTTAAGAGTCAATAACCCAGAGAGGAGGAGAAGAAGAAAAAGAACTAATTTCACTAAATATCTGAATCGAATGCTGCCAAAAAGAAGAAAACCAAAGGGGCAACTGGTATATTGTCTGAAGTTCCAAAGAAATGATCTGTAGTTTTCATTTTTTGGCATTAAAACTCCAAGGAACCGTGCCAAGGAGGGTAAGATTAGCTGATTATAGTTGCGAAGTGGCTGATAGAGTCCAACCTTGAAGGCTTTTATTTAATCAATAACAACATCATTTACACATTTTCAAAACCATTATCTTTACAGCACCATCAAGATGCCAAATCTTAAACATTTTCTTTAGATTACAAAGGAGAAAAAATGTTGGAAATTCTTCAATATTTCATCTTGTAGATGATTTTGAGAGTGAGGAATGGCCAGCAGTAATACCAATCCCAATTGCGGGCGAGCATGCAAGGGTGTCAATAAAATTGATATATGCATTCATACTCCCTTAACCTGATCGCTGCCATTTATATATTTTTTAATGTTGTAATTCCGGTTTCGGGTTTTTCTTGTAAAAAATGATGAAAATAAAAAGTCTTCATTGCAACTTTAAAACATTTTTATTTTCATATAAATCAACTAATATGTACAACAGAATATCTAATAAATGTAATATCAATAATATTAATAGTCTTTTATACATAAATGTGTTAAAATAATTTTTTTTTTAATAATTCAAATGAGTATGAAATATCTTACAACATGTATCTACACATAAAGTCACTTCACATTCAATACATTCATATCTACTCTTTCACTATTTTGCAAGCATACTTTACACTTTCTGGTGAGATTTTGATTCTTAGCTGTTGGAGAATTCTCTAATCAAATCTCTTTCTGCATTCACACAATTTATGACAATTGCTTCCAGAACGCCTGAACAAAAGGCAGACATAAATCAATGAAGGGAATAAAAGGCTTGGCCCTGAAGTTCATTTATCCCATTGCATTTTGGTAAAAATTTGTTTTTCATTGGTCCGTCCATTGAACAACAGAATCAGCAGATATCAAACAAAAGTTTCATTGCAGGCAGATAAGCATAGAAATTTATAATGTACAACCATGATCAAATATCATAGCTAAAAGTATTGAATATATTCATAGAAGAAGCATTATATATCTATAGAGCGTATGAGAGTGTGTGTGTGTATATATATATATATATATGAAATCAAATAATGGATAATTTTATATCCGACAGAATATGATAATTATAAAGACATTTAATTAGTTGGGAATCTATACTGTCAGTATAGGGGACCACATTATATTCATGCCTAAATACGAACATGAGAATAGAGAGACCAGCAAAGTGTATGGTTAAAAACTCCTGCCTCCCATGAGATTTTGTCGTTAGCTCAGTGGTAGAGAAAACTTCTTGATTTATATTTACGCCGCTCATTTAGCAGTTGCTCACACAGATGCTGAGCAAATATAAGTCCCCAACTAATTAAATGTCTTTATAATTATCATTTTGAGAGTTAAAACCAGGAACATTATGCAAGAAGAACCAAATTTTTCCAATCAACGTAACAAGGGATGCTTTTAGTCATGTTTTTGTGGTTCTGAATGCTAAATTTCTGGGAAATGTTTTTTTTTTTAATGGGATTAAATTCTTCAATGAAAGAAAACACGTTTTTTGTTTCTATCCTTCTAAAATCTTGTTCAGAATTTTTCAAGGAGATTAAAAAAGTGAACTCACATTGCTATATGGAAGAGTTGCCAAACTGGTAAGTTAAATTTGATCCCCCCACCCCCAAAATCTCAGGAAATAAACAGATTTTGTGCTTGTTCAAATACTTATGAGCAATGCTTTTTTATGTATAAATTATCATTGATAAAAAAGTATTGCTCATAAGTATTTGAACAAGCACAAAATCTGTTTTCAATTTCTGAGATTGCAGGGTCCATTATGGATCAAAATTAACTTACTAATTTGGCAACTTTTCGATATTGCAATGTGGGTTAATTTTTTTAATCTCTTTGATCAATTCTGAACAAGATAGCAGGATAGAAAAAAAAAAACTTGCTTTTTTTTCAATTAACAATTTCATTCTATTAAAAAACAGTTTCAAGAAATTCAGCAATCGGAATCACAAACTATGAACTTATATGCTAACTTTGTTAGCTCAGTTGGTAGACCAAAGTCTACCAACTGAGCTAACAAAGTTCCTATGGTAGGCAGGAGTCTTTTAATCTTACACTTTGCTAGTCTCTCTACTCTCACATTCGTATTTAGGCACGAATATAATGTGGTTCTCTACGCCGACAGTAAGAAATCAAATGGAGAATTTTTATATCCGACAGAATATGATAATTATAAAGACATTTATTAGTTGAGAATCTATATTTGCCTGGCGCCGGTGTGAATGACTGCTAAACGAGCAGCCTAAATTGTAAATGTGAATAAAGAAACGAGCTCTGTGTGTGGATCGAACCTGCGTCCACCCTGGAAGCAACCGTATATGTAAATATGTATACATATATCATCATCATCATTAGCAGCAGCCATTATAAGTCCACTGCTGGACAAAAGCTTTTCCCCATCTCCTTCCATAATGACCGTGATTGTGCTAATCTCTGCCATGTCTTACCAGCAAAACTTTTTTATCTCATCCCTCCATCTTGTGTCTGGTCTTTTCCTACTGCGTTTACTGTCCCATGGGCACCAATCGGTTAGTCTTTTGCTCCATCTTTTATCATCTCTCCTTGCTAGATGTCCAGCCCATCTCCATTTTTGTTGCTTAATTATTTGTATAATATTCTTCAATCTAGTATCTGTATACATAAATGTAAATATGTATACATATATATGTATGTATAAATATCTATATATATCTGCATGGATCTGGCACTCCCAAAATCTGATAGAGAACCAATAAAGCCTGGTAGTATTGCGAGGTAGTACTGGGGCGCCCAGGGTTAGCAGGATAGAAGAAAAATACTTGGTGTGATTCATTTAACAATTTAGTTCTATTAAGAGACATCTTCCAGAAATTTAGCATTCAGAACCACAAAACATGCCTAAGTGCATGCCTTGTTGTGCTGATTGCATAAACTTCTTACATAAAGTTACTGTTTTTAACTCTTAAAACCAAGCTATATAAACAAAATTTATGTTTGTCCAAATACTTATAAGCAGTACTGTACACACACATTATATATCTATATATCATCATCAGCCATCATAAATCCACCGCTAGACAAAGGCCTTTCCCATCTCCTTCCATGACAACCTCGATTGTGCCACATCTTACTGGCAAACTTTTCTATCTCATCTTGTATCTGGTCCTTTCGTACTGCATTTACTATCCCATCTATTGTCATCTCTTCTTGCTAGGTGACCAGCCCATCTACATTTTTGCTGCTTAATTATTTGTATAATATCCTTCACCTAGTCCCCCTCTGATCCATGTTGATCTTTTTCTATCTCTTAGAGTTATCTCTAGCATTGTTCTTTCCATGGCTCTCTGTGCTATTCTAAATTGGTTTTCAGTTCGTTTTGTTAATTTCCATGTTTCACATCCACAAGTCATGGCTGGTATTATGCAACCATTATATACTTCGCGCTTTAAGCACATCGGTATGGTGCTTTTCAAAATGTCTCTATTCATGCCGAATATATACATACACACCAACACACATACATAATACATTGAACATCCAATATATGTAAATGCAATTGATAAGACATGAAACTACAAAAGAAGGAAGGGGGCAGCAGCTGGCCCGTGGAAATTATTGCAAGAAATAGATACATATTAAAGCAACTAAAGACCTTTTTTTGTGATTCCAATTGACATGACAGAAGCAGGTGTTTCGTGAAAGGAAACTGTGACATTTGATTTAGAAACTTTCAAATCTTAGCAGCTTTCGGAGAAAGAGAAGAAATTGGATCTCTGCGATATTTCAAATGTGCATATATACAGAAAGGCAACTTTACTTCTATAAAAGATGTTCACATATTTGATCTATTTCATTATTTTTTCTTAAAAGACATTTTGCAGAAAAGAACAAGCATTATTCATGAAAAAAAATGAATTTCTGTCAGAATCAGTACATCAAATGGAAATGTATTCTGTAACCCGTTCGCTGCAAAGTAGATTGCTTTAACTCCTATGCCAGGCTTTACCCGTGAAAAAAAAAATGATGAAAATAGAAAATCTTCATTGCAATGTTTAAAACGGATTTATTTTCATACAAATCAACTAATATGTATAAGAGAATATACTAATAAATGTAATATATACATAAACGTATGTAAGGAAAAAAAAGAATAATAATACACTATTATAAGATGAGTTATCTTGTCTGTGGCACTGAATTGATAACTTGCTAAGACTAGTTAACTCATCCGTGGCATTGGACTGACGATTTGCTAAGACCAGTTATCTCATCCATGGCAGTGAACAGCTAAATTACTCAACAGCATTCCATTCCATTTCAGATGAGTCAAATAGTCAAGGGGTCAGATTTTGAAATTTGCTCAGCATAGTCTAATGGAGGTGCGGGATGGTGTAACTTATTGTTGCAGAAAACAGAATTGTCGAGCTAATTTTGAGATTCAGTCGGGGGTTAATTGTGTTCTCTTCACACTTGGGAAAGGCATGAATCCACTTCTTCTGCAGGTATGAGTAAATAGCAACGCAGTTGGAACCCATTAGACATGTAAAGGCAGTGCAACTAAGAGATGGTTATTCTGACAGAAAATACCAGAAAGTCTGAGTAAAAGAGGAGGGATGGACGTGTGGCTGTCAACTCCATCCTGTAAAACAAGCCTGAAAGTCAGACCATAGATGTGCTATTTAAACAGAAGTTCAGTTAAATGGTTAAAAAAATAAACACTGCAATATGAGATATGTTAAAAAAACGTCTTAGCTTCTTAGAAAAACGACCACTTCTTAAAAAAAGAACGCAACCTTACGTCACAGTTTGATTTCAGTGAATTGATTGTTAAAAAAAAAGAACAAACAGATATTCTTTTATTGCATCATTAAAAAGTTGCGTTTGATATGTTGATATGTTAACTTGTCGGTGACAACTATGGTTCCTTGAGAAGCGTAGCACATCTAAAAACGGACCTGCTACTGACACCACAGATGCTGTCCTATGCTCTCCAGGGAGCCTATAGGAACCAATGATGATCATGATGATTAAGACACCATTGTATTGATTCTGTTACAAGCAGGATTATTATTTTTTTTTTTTAAATGAGTAGATCAAGATTTTTATTTTGTTAAATTACCACCAGGTGGCATCTTCACAACTGAACCAAAAAAATGCCATTGAATCTTCAGAAAAATTTTCATCCATTCCACTGAAGAGAATTTTCTTATTTTTTGGTCAGCAAATTGATTCCAAAGCTTCATGGGATTCAAAAATTCTAAGTTAACACAGCTGTACTAAGTTCCTTCAAGAATTGGGGGAGGGGGGGGGGAGACGTGATAAAAAAAATGTCATATTCTTCAAGAGTTAAATTCTGATAATCTATATTCCATTACAAATCAGGCATTTCATCCTTTAAATATAAACATCCACATCTATCAGTCTATTCAGTCGTACTTTGATCCACACTGCATTCATTCAGGCTAAAAATTCATATAATTATAAATTTAAATATTATATTATAAATTAGATGCAATTGACGATTTATTCAATGTGGGTTAGAGACAGGCTATAAAAATGTTGAGGTGAAGCTAATCTATCTTTCTATATTCTAAGTGAGCAATGAATATCTGTATTTATATATTTTATGATTTACCAATAAAAAAAACCCAAAACAACTGATATTTTAAAGCCATCCAAGTGAAAAAAACCCGGAAAAAGGCCAAAAAGCAAAACTGAAATTATGAAGCCAACACAGTTGAAAAAAAGCCAAATTCGTGAAATCTCGCTAAAAAAAAATTAAGCCACTCTGGCAACCCTGACCAGAAGCTTGCTAGCTGTTGGTTCGAAACAAATAAAAAAATTGCCCCTGGTTGTGACATGGCAAAATTTTCAACATACAGAGAGACAGACATCTATACATTTTAAACAGAGTTAGTAGTGTTACAAAGATTTCTTGTTTCCTCGTTATTACCTGTGAAGAAATTCACGGATATATGAATTTTGAATTTCTATGAGATAATTTTTTTTTGAAAAGAACATCGGAGGTCTATCGAGGTCACCAGAGATGATTTCTAGCCAATTTAAAATCTTGTTAATTTTTTCTTGTTTCCATACAAGAGAACGTATGTTTGTACCCATGGAGTGCTATAATTGTCCCAAAGTGTTTTACCTGATGTTATTTGCTGTTGTATTAAATTTTGCTGGAATTTAGTAGTATCTTTGCTGCCTAAATATACATTATTCAAATTGCATGACCCAGCAGCCAACAAGGACAAAGATACCACTAAATTCTGGCAAAATTTAATCCATAATACTTCATAACAATAGCAAACCGATCCCCCACTTCATGTACAGGTTTTTTTAAGTCTAAAATCTGTTTTAAGTATGTGAATCTTCGTTTTTTTGTAAACCATTGTATTCAGACATATGTTGGGGTTATATATGATGAATATCAAAGTTGTAGCTGGTCTACACACTTAGATATGTACATATATTTAGTGTGTCCAAAATCAACATGGCAAAGCCACAAACCATGGCATTTATAGGTATAGATGAATAAATCATTAATCATTGGAGAGTTCAGTTTATTACTTGGTAACAATAGAAACTGATCCTGCATCATATTGGCACACACTTCAAGTATAGAGACACTTAAAGTCTAAAAACTGCTTTAAGTAGGCTAAAATATTTTAAGGTATAATGTATTTGTATGTATTCCTTTTAAAATTTGTTAGGTGCTAGAATTGAAATTTATGCAAATCACTTAACTCCACCATTCTGAATTGAATGGAATGGACAGTACATAATGAGGTGTTTGGCTGAGATGAGCGTTGTGAATAAGTCCTGGTTGATGAAGATTTGGTTGCGTTAATTTTAAAAAGGGAAAAACTTTTTTTTTTATACCATTTTATTCAGATATAATTTGGAGTTTGTATACAAAATATGAAATGTGTATCTGGTCTACAGACTTGTTACTTGAAGCAATAGATATGGATGTATTAATCATGGGGTTCAGTTTGCCACTATATACCAATAGAAAACTGATCCACCTCTTTATGTCCATGTACATTAAGTAAGCGAATCTTCGTTTTTTAAAAAACTTTTTTGTATTCAGACATATGTTGGGGCTATGTGTGAAAAATATCAAAGTTACAGCTGGTCTACACACTTAGATATGAACATGTATTTTGTGTGACCAAAATCAGTGTTACAAAGCCACAAAACATGATGTTATATATATAACACTGGAGACCATAATGCATTTGGTAAAAATATCTACCCATATTTCTTTGAAGTTTGAGCAATTTCTTCACATTCTCTTACTTACTTTAAGACTCAATAGTTCATTACTTCAAAGCTGTTAATAGTGTAAATAAATGTTTACATCTTATCAATTTCATCTGAGGTTTTATTAAAAAGTGACTGAACCTGTTTAAGTGGGAGAGTCCATTGTTTCAAATGGTTGCTAGGAGATAGTTTCATAGGCAGAATTGTTACCTTTAAGTAAAAGAGTCCATTGTTAGGAACAGAGAAACAAACAGAAAAAGTAACTGTTCATTATATAGATATATTTAGGGCCACAAGCAGTGCATCAATTTATCCTTTCAGCCAACCAATCACTCAGTTCACTTTATTTCTCCTTCCCAAAAATTTGATTCTTTGCCCCCAGGGCTGCCCAAAGAGAAAATCTAACAACAAAACGTCATAAAAATAATGACAATCTATAAAACTACAACACATAAAATGCCAGGATACCAATCACATTACTGCTGGGATTTTGAGCACCAGGAGAGGCAGTTCGGAGTTGTTTTTTTGTAAATACTTTTTTAACTCTGGAATCCAAGACACTTTCAGGATAGACGTGAACTTAATTCCAATCTGATGTGTAAAATAACATTTTCCAGCACCTGAGCAAATGGAAAGAGTCTAGTCCCCAGCCCTTCCTACCCAAACTTCCATAAGGCACTCTTTTTACTGAGATTTTTAAAAAAAACACACATGTATATGTGTGTGCACACATATATATATTTTCCATGTCGACAATATGTGTATTATTATAGATATATTATGACAATTTTGGAAAATTTCTTTTACATGTTTCATCTATGTGGCTTCATCAGAAATAATATGAAGATAAGAATATAAGATGAAGCCACATAGGTGAAACATGTAAAAGAAATTTTCTTTAAACACTAAAAATGTTGACAAAAAAAATATATGTTTTCTCTTTTAATATAGAAAGTT
>VCCN01004630.1:4066382-4076856 GCA_006491835.1 Architeuthis dux
TAGTAACTCCTCTTTTATAAATGTTTGATTAAATGTTTTATTTAAAACATGTCTTATTTAACATATTTTGACTTTCTCAGGATGGTATAAAATGTATAACGTCAATAAATCAAGAGAGTGCCATGATCTTTACAGACATGTTGGAGGGAGAGAGAGTTAATTTGGTTGTAAAACTAGAGTTTTGGATAGCTAACTTCATTTACTTTAGCTCTGATTCATAAAGTGCTCCAAGTCTGATGTCATCATTTAATTATGTTGTCGACGGAGAAGACAGTATTGAAAAGTGAATCAGTACGTCTTGCTAACTGAATCAGTTGGTCAGAAAAGAGACCGATACCGGATATTCATTAGGGTAAGAAATAACCAAAGTGATAGACAAGATTCAAACACATATTATTAAGTTGCATTTAGAGAGATTCTCTTCAAAAGTACAAAACATGTAGCATTCTTCAGACTTATCCTGTAACGCTCACAAACCAAAATATTCAATGGAACCTATACTTCTTATTTTTCCAGCATTTTACTTTCTGGTGCAGAAGATGGTAAAAATATACATACAACAACAGGCCTCCTTCTGTCTCGATAGGCAATTGAATGACACTGATGAAATCTCACTCATGTGTCGTGTGAAATGGGAAGCAATAGGATGGGGGCCAGTGTCCGTGGGTTTTGGAGGAGGAAAGAAGCCAATCTATTGATGAGTATCAGGTCTTCTGTGAGGAAGGATTTGTGAACGCCGGCTGGAGTGTGAGATTTCTCCATAGTAAAGGTTTTTTAAAAGTGAGGTAAAAATGTCTCCATTTAAATACGATCATGGCAGAGGAACAAAACGGCAACAAATGAATAAACGAAAGAGGCAATCCTTAAGAAAGAGACGAACATAGCCAAGGGTGGAAAAAGGGGAACGAGATTCGACACGTCTTTACATTATAGTGGACTGGGGAGAAAGAGGCCGATTCAAAGTTACGCCCGTCACGTGATGACTTGCTGGCCCCTGATTGGCTGCCTGCTCGTGAGGATTCTAAAGTCTTGAGTTGATCGCATGGGGAATTCCCTTCACGGGAGACAACTCCACTTTGACTCGCCACAACTTTGCTTGCTTGACTCTGCTTTAAGTAGCAGAACTTTAGACTAACTAAATGGCAAAATAAAGTCGACAATAAATTGTGTTATCTCAGTTTTAAAGTAATTTCTGAAGACAAAAACTAAACTTTAATAAATTTTTGATAAATGAAGACTATTTTTATATATTGTATGATTTCCAACAAAGAACACCAGAGAAGAGCAAGTTCCCTGTGTTGGGAAGAATTCCAAGAAAAAAAAGTTTGTTGCAGTGTATAATAAAACGAACACTGTATGAACTTGGAGGCTGCACGCCAAGCTTTATTTAACTAAAAGAATCAGTTACAATATAGCATTGTATATCATAAGTTTTTATAATATGGTCAGCCAGACCACTTCCGGCCGTATCATATGGTTCCAGCCTACTCATACTTTATATTAACAGTACACAGTGCTACAATTAGAGAAAAGACAAACAAAATATAAACTAATGTTTTACAAGAAGCAGAGGTGTAGGTGGTCAAACAGTCAATGGTACGGAGTATAGAATCAGCAAACCAAGTTCAAACTCCAGCAGGGACAGTTTGCATTCACATCGTACTAATGCCCTTGGAAAAAGGCATGAATCCATCTTTTTCTAAAATAGCAGGGCAGACAGGGCTCTCTAGCCTTGGGAGGCAACCAGTCTAGAATGACAATGCTGAATTCAAAACCATGGAAAAGGCTACAGGAAACCATTCCACTATCCCTCCCAAGAACAGTCATGGCAATATACAGTGTTTAAAGCCGTGGAGAGTCAAAATCGCCTATGCCCTCAGGGGATATGGCACATATCGGTAAGAAGCAGAACTCTAGACTAACACTCAGATAGCAAAATAAAGTAGACAATAAAGTGTGTTATCTCAGTTTTAAAGTAATTTCTGAGGACAAACAAGTAAATCTGATGGCTTAATAAAGACTTGATAAATGAAGACTTTATTATATATTTTATGATCTACAACAAAAAATACCAGAGCAGAGTGATTGTAGAAGGAGAAGAAGGAGCAGATGGTATTGATGAGCTGTCTGTATTGGGAAGAGTTCCAAGAAAAAAGGTTTGTGGCAGTGCCAAAGTAATTGTAGTCTTCCCTACAAGAAATAAAGAACCAGTCATTTAGTCGGTGGGTTTTCGTGTCATTAGAAATCATAAAGGGTGGAATCTATACATTTGGTAAAGCAATGGTCTGTAGAACTGAAGAAAAAAGTCTGGCAACACATTTCCATCCATCATACAGATATTAATTAAATTCCTTGTTCTTTTAATAAAAAAATGACTATATTCAAAAGATCAAAATACTATTGTTTTACATGATAGAGAATAATGCTAAAAGTGAAAGATTTACTAATATAATTGCATTTTTTGGCAGATTCGATATAAATAGAGAGATAATTCATTATTATTGGAGGTTTTTGAGCCCTTAACAGCAATGGTGTCTACCAAAGAGGTTAGATAGCAGGCAACAGAGTAGGGAACATCTTCCCAAAATGAAGGGTTAATGGGGATCTGGTAAAGATGCAATGGGCCTAGCAAGCCAGAAGTAGATTATAATAAATTGTTCAAGTAAAATAAAGGATAGTAAAACGGACAGACAACATAAGCAACCGCCATCTCATAACGAAAAAGAATCCTTAGAATGTTTTAAAACTAAATCCGCAGCAACAAGACAAAATGCAGGATTTGAACACCCAATAACAAGTCGAAAATTCAAAACACAATGATTGCTACCATTTGAGATGCTTTGGTGAGTTCTAGGAACAAATGGGATTTTTTTAGGCCATTTATTTTGTGGTGTGTGTAGGTGAAAGGGAGGGGGCATACATTTCTGTCTGTGTGCTTCCTCGTCGAGAGATCAAAATATATAAATTGTTTATTATGGTTAAGGTTCAAGAAGTCTTTTGAGAATGTTTGGTCTGGAATATTTTTTTGTTCTTCTGGTGCACATAAATATTTTTTTCCCCAATGAATTGGTCGTTCCATTGTATTTCATCAAGTAAATATATCACCTTAATATAATTCACGTTATGCTCAATCTTTTTGCCTCTTATACTGATTTATTGCTGTGATGTTTTCCATGGAGAGAAAAAGTGTACAGTCAAAAATAATACAGAGAATCAAGTATCTCTATTCAATCGACAAGATAAAAACTATTATCTTTATAAAATACAGATCTTGTTATTCACTCACGTGACCAACGTCTTATGGCAGCATGCCGCGTTGGGGGTAATCAAATAAGAAAAGGAGGTGATCAATGAATAAGTTACTTCTCTTGCCTTTTGTTGGATCACTAAAAAGTCCAAATTTAAAAAAAAAAACAAAAAAAAAAAAACAAGCTTGAACACTGTGCGCAAACTAGAGACCAATTTAGTATAAACTTACATTGTAAATTGACCCCCCCCCCACACACACACACTAAAAACCTGTTGGGGTGGGATTTTCAACAAAAAAAGAAGAAAAAAAGAAATTTTATCTAGACATAATAAGGAATAAATGTTAAAATTTTCAGCCCTCTAGCTACATTGGTGCGATCTGTATGCATGATACATACATAGCCAGTCAGACAGCTGGACTGACTTGAAAACTGAAGAAACCTTAACAGTTTTGTTGTGTTTGAGTTGGGATGTTTTATTATCAATTCAGGGTTAGATTCCTTCAAAATACTGACATAAGACAAATCCACATCCATGGTCACCTATGACAAATTGAAAGTAAGAGTGCAGTTTAGCATTATAGCTACATTGTAAATAGAACCCCCTCTTATAAAAACCTTTAAATATTTCCCTTCTCAAAACTGACAAATTTGTGGATGGTTTAAAGGTCTAATAGTGAAATTAAAAGAAAACACTAGTATATTGTTTGCTTTCACCGATTTCTAAATTGAAGAATTTAAAAAAAAAATTTGACCATAAAATGTGTGTTGTAGGTGAATTGTGACCTGCTGATTTTGAATATGCCTTTGTTTTTCCTGTGATGCATAGTTAACGACGTAAAAAAAAAAAAAAGGTAAAAATACACACATACTTTAATACTGTATAATATAGATACTGCCAACTTTACATCAGCATACTGATATACATACTCATCACCCTTTTTTCTTTTCATCTATCGCTAAAAATGTTGAGATCTCACATAAATCAGTAGATTGTTATCTCTGTAGCAGGGGACAGATATAATACCCATACTGGACATGTTCAAGTATCGTAATACATGTTTGCAAATTTACGTGGCACGCTTGAGAGGTAGTTGTGGCATACTACAGTTTGAGTACCACTAATCTATATGATTAACAGTTTGACCATTTCTAGTCATTTCTTTGTCGGTAACAACGCCTGGAAGCAACCTATATGCGGTCCTGCTCTTTACCACTGAGCTAACTGTACTACCATGGAAAGGCAGCGGCCTGAAACATACACAATCGCTCGCCTCCTGATTCTAGCCGATCGTATTTTTAGGCATATAGGTTGCTTCCAGGGTGGATGCAGGTTCGATCCCCCGCACAGCGCTCGTTTTCTTTATTCATTTATACAATCTAGGCTGCCCGTTTAGCAATCGATGTCGGGCTGATAGGAGTTCCAAATAATAAATGTCTTTATAATTATCATATGTATATATATATTAGACAAAAAAGGCTCATACAAAGTTTAAACTCTGTTTCACTATCAAAGTAGATTTTCAGATGAGCCCATATTTTCTAAATTTTCTATAAGAAA
Source organism: Architeuthis dux (assembly GCA_006491835.1). Lineage (NCBI taxonomy): Eukaryota > Metazoa > Mollusca > Cephalopoda > Oegopsida > Architeuthidae > Architeuthis > Architeuthis dux. Next base: position 4,071,192 of record VCCN01004630.1, read on the forward strand.
AAAAAATTTAAAAAAATAATTTCATAGAAATTAAAAACTATCCATGAATTTTTCCACGGATAATAAAATAGTATGTGTGTGTGAAGTCAGTTACTACCATCAAATTTTACATTAGTTGTCTTTTCACTTTTTTTTGGAAATAATTTTATTTCTGCTTTGTGAAAATAATCTTAACTTTATAAAATGTCAATTCAGTCACATAGGAATTAGACTGTAGTTTCATTAAATTGATTCTTAGATTCTCCACTTGAAAACAATTTGAACTGGGTTGTAAAAGTTCATTCAACTCACAAAGCTTATAAATTTATTGTTTGAAATTGAATGGAGTCATTGTTGGGTTCATCATTATATTTCAACCAAAAGATTCTCTGGCCTTCATAGTGTTGTTTGACATTCTGAGATGAATTACTGTCATTATTCCAAGAATTATCCAGTCTAAGATTATTCCGACTTTTGTTTGGACAATCAAATCTTTTCTCCCATCCTTAATGTTGCCAACACAAAGTTTTGGCTGATCCATTCTTCAGCCCTCATCAGGTGTAGAATTCAAGACAAGTACCAAACATTTTTCCAGGCAAAATGGTGGTCATCAATATCTGTGTACCTAGCACTGCCTACAAATGGATTGTGCCCATTGGTATATTAAAGATCTACATTTTTCTTCATCTAGAGAAAGAATAAAAGTTTGACTCTTTTCTTGAATTATTATGACTCTTCTCAAAGTTATAGATAATAATATTTTCATCTTTGGTTTTATCACTAAGTTTTTGACTGACGCATTCTTCAGCCTTCCTCAGATGTATAATTCATTCAGTAGGAGGAACTTTCTATGATCTGGGTGTCAAAGATTATGGCAGGCAGTGGTATTCCAGAAGTCAGTCCAAACAAAATCAGATTATATACAATCAGAAAAGATCAACATGCAAGCTAATCTTTTCAGTACACGCATAAGATATTGGCAATACCAGTTGGTTTTTTTTAGGTGGATTACTGTAGGTTTTTCTTTTTTCTCTTTACTGAGCAGAGCTACCCACATTTTATTGAATTTAGTATTGTACTACAGAAAGATTGCTGCGTCTTAGAGGAATCTCAGATTCTATAATTATGGGTAGTAGGAATCCATTCCTACAGGGTGAATAACATCCTGGAGGTAATTGTACTTGTATGACTTCTTTCAAGTTCTTTCCAATTGCATGACATCCTTCAAAATCTCAGCTTGAGTTATGAGCAGCAAGTAACTTCTCCTTTTTATGTTTATGATGGATTGATGGCAAAACAGTTGAAAATAGAAATCTCATGAAATTATGGAAACAGACTTTAAAGAAAATCATTTTAATAAGTTTTTTTCAATTCTTTTCAAACTAAGTTTGGGTTCATTCAATACTTCAGAGAATCTAAACATCTTGGTCTTATATTAGGTTGATTCAAAAGTTACCAGGCCCAAACTTTACACAATGTTAGGGAAATCTTAGAAGTGTTTTTGAACTTTGTTCAACTTTTTATTGCTCTTGCAATCAGTCAACTGTGGTACACCAATTACAAGCCTTAGAAGAAAATTCGACAAAGTAGGACGACTTAACTGTCAAAAATTGATCACACCATAAAGACCGATTTAACCAATCATCGCTAAAGAAGCTAACATTTTTTACTTACATACTTTCGAGTTTTAGTAAAAAACATTTATTTTATTTTATTTCTTTTATTAAATGAAGTATTGTGAACAATTCCTATTAGTTTTTGATTTCTTTTTTAGTAAAAAAGAGATTTTATTATTTATTTTTATTAGGCAAAGTATTGTTTAGACTTTTAATAAAATTAATAAAAAAAATATGTAACAATATGAAATGTCAGATTATAATTTATTTATTCAATTATTTATTTACAAGATTATAAATACTTTTTTAAAAAATACTGTATTTATTTGTGTACAATGCAAGTAATTTAATATTAAAACTCTGGGTTAAAATTGGTTTGTAACATATTCGAGTGTAAAAAAACTGAAAACATAATAGATTACCGATTTTAGCTAGAAAAATTATATTCGCAATCGCATTGTACTCGAGTTCGAGTAAATAGAAATATACTGTGTAAGTATGTAAGTAAAAAATGTTAGCTTCTTTAGCGGAGATTGGTCAATTTTTGACTGTTAAGTCATCCTACTTTGCTGAAAATTCAAAAGTTTAGAAACTGGGTTCAACATGAACTTATAGAAACAAACAGCAGTGTTTAAACTCTTGTCTTTCTCTTCTTACTCAATACAGAAAAAGTCATTTTTGGACTAGATAGTCACTAGAGATGATTCATCCAAATTATGACTAGATCCATGAGGAGCCTTCAACTCAAATGGAATCTACTGGGAGAAAAAGTCCCTCTCTATGTTTGGTAGGATTCAAAGGCAATTCTTTATTATAAATTGCTGGTACCTAGACAAACGTTTACTGCACAATGCTACAGTGAGCAATTGGCTCATTTGAATGATGCATTGGAAAAGATATTTTTCTTGGCAAGGCAGTTGATCAGTGATTTTGCTGGATGACAATACCTGTTCTTATATTGCTAAAGCAATGCAGCAAACAAAAATAGGAGTGCTGATGAAATTCACTGGGTTCACAGGTTAAAGGTGTAGGTCATGGGAGTACTGTTCTGGGAGCTAAACTGCAGAAGCACCAAATGTGACATGTATGGAAGGGGAAGCACATGCCTCCTCAGAACAAGGTTCAACATTCTAAGACAACAGACACCTAAGGAAGGTCAGAAGGTAGACAAAGAATTAGAATTAGTTTGATTAAACTAATTATAAACAAAATGTTTTTACAAATTTGCTCTCTGCACCAAGACAGAAAATGTTATGAGCAATGTCAACCATCATTAATTTTTGACTAGTATTTCTTCCATCTTAATTTTAGTTGCTTTTCATTCGCAACAACTCAGACCGTCAGTCTATGGCAGTAAGTAAACAGTGCTGATCAGAAATAAAAGATAAGCTCAGAGTGAGACTCAAACTCACATGCCTTCACCTCGGGAAGCCTACCTATGTACAGTAATTGCTCTACTGATTGTAGACTGACAAACTGAAAAGCAACTAAAATTAAGATGGAAGAAATACTAGTCAAAAATGAATAATGGTTGACAATACTTCCTCTAATAAAAAAAATAAATCAAGATAATATGTATTATGAATAATGTGTTAGATCATTGACTTACCATTCGAATCTGTCAGTTTCTATTGCCCGTACAACATTCATGTACAAGTTAAAAGTGATGCAGCTGACCCATAGGAGAACTGCCCAATCTGCAAAAGACAAAATGCATTTTCAAATTCAGACAAGAATCACACCATACACGAAGAGAAAAATGTTCAATAGTATATGCAACACTAGAACCAATTCTTTTCTGAGCAGTGCAAGGGAAATATCTTTTGATTGATATGTACAAAACAATTTTGTTTAATACCTTCATAAAACAGTATTACATCAGTTTCATTTGATCCCCCACCAATTAAATCCAATTAAGTGAGAAAAGAATATTTTAGGAAGAAAATACTTTGAATGTTTCAAGACATGCATCAGAATATGAGGAATTTGATTTCAGTTACAATTAATTTTTATTACAAGCTTTACACACAATTTTGGTAAAAATCTACTTTATTCAAAGTCCAGACAACCACCCAGTGGTTCCCAACTGGTGGGGGTGGTGGAATTCCCCCACGGGGGAATTTGGGTAGTCCAAGGGACTAAGTTTATTAGGTAAAAATATAAGTCCAGTCTAGAGATAGGGTTTTCTCCACTTAATTCTATCAAGTCGAAGGCTCGAAATAAGCCCCAAGTTGAGAATGATTTAAGATGTGCTCTCTCACTAATAGACTACAAAACGAAGAACTAGTAGCAAGAACAAACAAGAAGGGAGATCACATTGATGTGTATATCAGTTACGATAACAGAATTCTTATTTTTTTGGTAATAATTTGGAATTTCAAATGATGTGTTCCTAATTATTTTCACTTGCTTTCTTTGAGTAACAAATACACAACAGCAGCAGCTGTACAATTTATAATTCTTAGAATGAAGCTGTCTAATTATACATAAAATAAAGTCATTATTTGAAATTATTCTTTGTTGCAACTTAATAAATGGAAGTGGAAGAATACTAGTAATCTTATTGACAAAAGTGGGGAATGCCTCGAAAAGGTTGGGAACCACTGCTCTAGGACAAAACTCCCTCAGTTAAAGTGCAAAGTAGGATACAAATATGAAGCCTGGGTAACACTTTTCCTAAAGTGAGAATTTAAAAAAAAGACAAAAAGAATTTAATACCCTCACCAATTCTTAAGTTTTTGTCATGTTTTAATTTAACCAAGTCTGTTTTTGTCCTCCTTTACACTTTAACTGAGGTTTTTTTTTGTCCTAGACTCATTTTATTCATGGGGCAAATATAAACTACTTTTAATTAATTTTATTGAATTATACATACATTTTAGCATTCAAGACTTTTCTATTTTTATATTTACACCTAGTACAAGATATAATTTACTGGAAATTCCAATATTTTAATGCCCATTAAAAATAGAAAAATGTGATGTTTTGTTATCCTTAATAAAACTGCCATCTTTGCCACATGACTGTTCATTTTGATTAACGTTTTTATTATAGAAAGTTCAATGGACACCAGTCAAGGATTGTGTTAGGCTTTTTGGAATTAAATATTTAAAATAAATAGAAGTATAGCATGCACAAAATGAATAAAGAACAGTATATGGCATTTATAACTCTTATTTTAGGATTTTACTACAAATTGATTCATAGGAAATGAACCAAAAATCATACAACACAAGTTAAATTTCTTTAAAATTTTAGACTTAACAGTACATAAGAAATTCAGTGATAAAATTTCGCTTATCTGATTGGCTGGTTTATGATATTTCAGAGTTAGGCAGCCAACAATCTAAAATGATTTGATATGAAATTATTCTCCAATCAAAAGCTGATGTGATTACAAAGATAGAACAAAAGATATTGTGTGTCTTGCAAACAGACAAGTCAAATTGTAATTCTAGATAAAACATTACATTCCAGTCAGTTTGGGAAATCATCATTTGATTAGAATAAATTCCAATGTAATTTTCAAATAGAATTTGAAGCCAATCAACCTTTCATAAGCAAAAGTATCAAATGTCAATTGGATTGAATGAAAAAGATGCCACAAACATTGCTTTATAATATTAAACAAAGAGAATTGGATTTCTGCTGATGCTCTGAAAAACATTTTGCCGTTTTTTCTGAATTAAGAATTAAAGGATCAAGTTCAATTATTCGGAATTCAAAATGGCTTCTGTTGGTTAATATAAGAAATATGTTTGTCAAATAATAAGAGAATTGATAGCAAAAGGAAATCTTAAGTTACTGGAATTCTGAGATTAGATATCATTGATTCTTGCAAATATCTTCACACTACCATCATCTTCATTACAAATTGGACTAGTATTTTTTAAAATATATTAATCACTGCTACCCACAACAGACCGGTTTAAACATTGTTGCTGGGTTTAGGTTATTCATGTGTTCTAACATTTATATGTATCTGGACTTTGCATAGCTCTTACTGTTCACACACTGGTACACACATTCACCTCAATGAGTAGGGAAAATGCTTGTTTTTTTTTTTTTAA
>VCCN01004630.1:4078541-4092304 GCA_006491835.1 Architeuthis dux
ATGGTAGCCCCTGCTGGCCCCTGGACTAATTTTAGTCTGCTTCACTGCTGTCTGTGTCAAAGATAGACGTTGTGACAGTTTCATCTATGTAGTCAGCATACTAGATGTCTGTCATCTTCAATCTCATCGTTGTCATCATCCACAGTCATCTTATCCTTGTTCCTCAAAATGGATATCGTCTTCATTGCTGTGATGCAGCATTTTCTAAAGGATTTTACCATGATTGTTTCAGGGATGCTCTGCCAGGCTTCCAATATCCATGTACATACAAGGAAAAGCTCTGGATAAAGGGTTGAATTTTTGGGAGGCTTTTTATATGCCACATGCGGATGTGGTAGTAATGTGAGCTTATTTTCGCTGCTAGCTTGTATTTTTGTGTGAACATGTCTGTGCGCTTGCTCTAAATACTGTGTAAATTTTGTGTTTCAAATCAATGTAAATTATATAAATTCTTATTTTTAGCTGATACAAACCGAGTAAAAAGTTGAACAACGGTTAAATTTAGCTGCTACAAATTCTGAAAAGTCAGTGTGTATTATACACAAGAGATGTTTTTTTTCCAGGATTTCATAAACCATAGTTAGGGGTGCATATTATACATAAATAATTACGGTAGTTTAACAAGAGGGTAGGAAGGGAGAGGGAAGGAAAAAAGTTAGGTAGTTTAAAAGGGGAGTAATGGGGAGAGAAAAGAAAGTTAGGTAGTTTAATATGAGAGTAGTAAAGGAGAGGGGCTGTTGGCTATTACTGGTACTATAAGTGTAACAACACAGCTCTTATTATATATATGATTTTTTTTAGACGATCCATTATTTGACTGTTAAACTAAGCTGCAGAAATTTGGAATGAAAAATCAGCTTCAGATGAAACTAACTCCCATCCAGTATTTCTGGAACTCATCTTTTATGGACGATGTCTCAACCAATTAGGCTACCAAAGCTATCAGGATTAGGCAAGATTCTCATCTTCTGCTACTATTTTATACAAAGCTACTTTATTCCAGGTTTAATGACTTGAGAATTGATCAGCTAAGAAGAAATAAATAAAGCAAAGAGAAAAAAAAAGTAAGAAAAATCAATGAACAGAGAACTAGTCAAACCATATATATAATAAGAGCCGTATCTGTCATACTTATAGTATAAGTAGCAGCCATCAGCCCCTCTTCCATCCTACCCTCTTATTAAATTACCTAACTTTATTTTCTCCCCTCTCCCTTCCTACCCTCTAATTGAACTACCTAGCTTTCTTCTATCTCCCTCTCACTACCTACCCCCTAATTGAACTACTTAGCTTTCTTTTATCCCCGCTCCCTCCCAATCCTATTATGGAACTACCTAACTATTTCCTCCTCTCTCCCTCACTACATTGTCTGTCATATTTATAGTGTCAGTAGCCGCAATCAGCCCAGCCTGCTGTTTTACACATAATGATAACAGTCATTGAAGTGATGGGTCATGAACGAGTACTTGTAATGGTGAAAATACTTCCACAACTAAGTCATGGAATAGAGTAAAAAAAACAAGAATGGTGGCAGGAGACTACAGATGATAACCCTTGTTAATAATTACAGCTTTGAGAGTCTAACTGGTTAAAGCATTGTCCATGAAAGGTATTCTTCTGGGATACAAGATGAGAATTAGACCTATAGAAAGCTATTTTTAAATTCAAGGACTGAACAATGGACTGGCTTTTAAAAGATTTTCATCTTATTTTAGGTTTAAAAAAAAATTAAATGTCCATCTTATATACCGCATAGTAGTCAAAATATTAGTAACAGTGGGTGAAAACACTTGACCCGAGCGTATTATCATCATCTTCATCTTTCAAACTGTTATACTTTACTGACAGATTCCCAATGGCTTTATTGAATTGGTAAAATCAGTCTTTAGCATTTACAGACAAAACTGCTAAAGTGAAATCCATTTGTGTCGGAGAGAAGAAATAATTTACCTGAAAAAACAGAATTAAAATGATGCCATCCTTTCATTATAGGATTTTTATGAGCATTTTAAAAATCTAAAATAACCGTAATTTAATTTTTTTATAATTATTTTTCAAAGTTCCGAAATGATTGTTCAAACTATTGTTTTCATCTTTGTTGTTTTTTTCCGTTTTTTTTTTTTTAAAAACATGTTTCAGCTGATATATTCTTCAGCCTTTTTCAGGAAACGTGGAAAGCAGTCTGATTTTAGCTGGTCTGTGGTCCGGAATATATTAATACCAGTGGTCATTAATCACTGACCCACTGCTCAAAGCTGGTTATTCTCGACTTTCCAGAAAAAATACCAAGACAAAATAATGGACAGGCCCTTTTCTGCTAGTCAATCAGCTTTTATTAATCTTCCCCCAAAACATTTCCTTTTCCTATCTTATAGCTGGGGACAAACAACAGTAATCTCTAGTTTGATTGGTCCAAAATACAATAGCATAGGACCCATCAAACCAGGGATTACCAACAACACTTGACCAAAATAACAATTGGGATTTCTTTATGGCCATACTGTAATCTTCATCGAAGCCGGCTTTTCCCAAATGAAATACATGACCCATGTCACGAGTGCAGACCCATTTGTCAACCCGAGCAAGATCCCAGAGAAATGGTGATGGTGTGAAGGATTATACTGGATTATACTGGTGAACCAAGAGTTAACTCCAGGTTCAAATCTTCAGCTTGCCCCCTGCCAATTATTTTGTTTCTCAAACTTTCGTTTTTACCTCATTTCATTTTTTTCTTATTGTTTAACAAGGCCTATTGTGTCCAAGTCTAAAAAACTGAGCGTTGTTTTTTTTAAAATCATAAATTAACAATTTCTTAGTCAAAAATCAAGAGTTGACACGATCAAATTTTATTCAAGTACAATATATTCAGGACCTTCCATACTGGCAATAATTAAATTAGAGGATCGAACTGACTTTTAAGCATCTTTAACTTTCTTTAACTAAAGTTTTCTTGTTGTTTTTATTTTTTAAAGGGGAGGGTAAAATAAAATATGTGAAACAAAGCAAAACAAAGAGTCGACTATAATTACAGTTACTTTCATTGGAAATTTTATATGTAGTTTTCTTAATTAAAGAAAAGTGCTAATTAAATTATATGTAATATCAAATTTTCATTTTACACATCCAAGATATTCTGTCACTTATAAATGAAAAGACAATGAGTGACGAAATATCTATAAAATACAATAATTTTATGTGAAATATAATTAAATTAACACTCTTGTCTAATAAGGTAAACTCTTTATAGAATCTCCCAGTAAAAGCAGCCATCTTTTTAAAGTCAATTTGTTGCTTTATGTATTTTACTACAATTCAAACATGTTTGTGTAGTGAGAAGAGGGATACCTTAAGGCACCAATGACTTCATCTGGAACTGAACAATCAATAAGTGTCAATGAAATCAATTGATTGGATGATTCAATGCTGTATTACACAGTTTAATTCACAGCTTACTGTATATGCCAGACTATAAGACAAATGGTTTACAAGGGTATTTGGAGGACTACTGCTCAGTGCAACTCATCCAAGCCCAATAATTGTCCATATTGAGCTTCGATAGACAGCTCCTAACACCAGTGCATTGAATGCAGTGTAAATGTTTGGATAGTTTTTTTTAAATTGTTTGTCTTATATAATGGTGTATACAGTAAATTACACTTGAGGTACATTAGGTTCAAGACAGTCAAACTTCTGTTTTGGTCACTACTAGAGGCACACCCTTAATTATTAGAGATCCCCCCTCATTCCTGTGAAGTGGGGTAAAGGTTCAATGGTTTATCTTAATTGCATCACAAACATTTGAAGAACGTATTCTCCTTTTTCTTTTCTGTTGAGATTGTTATTCAGTTGTCATCAAATAAAGTGTTATTCAACAGCTCAACCTTGTGTTGAAAGGCTTTCATAATATATGAACCAATGAAGAGTGTGGAAAGAGGTTGAAATAGGAACAGAAGTTAATACGCAAAAGAAATATGCAACTATCTCGCAGACTGTCATTTCAACAACCATTGCAAATAATTCTGTATACAGAAAATGTAAATGTTATACAAAAATAATCTTTTTTCTTACTTCAATTATTTTCTGTCTCGTCTTAATTACTCGCCTCTTTAATATTTATTTTCTTAGACTACCAAGCACCTGATAAGTTATCTCTTATGATTGTGTATCTGTGGCAAGATTTTTCTTCAATGTCATTAAACTAAGAACACTATCCAGTAGAAAATGTTTCACAACATTTCTACATATTCTTTCTCTTCATTTGTCATTTATTCAAAGAAAACATCAAGAATCTTCTCTTGAGCAATCAGAATTTAGGATGAATAAACAGTTATATTCTGACACTTTTCTCTCTCAATGCATTCCGAAAAATCATCCAAATTCTTATTTAATCGAGAAATATTAAATATATTTGCTGGCCTATAAGACGCATGGTTTACAAGGGTATTTGATGAACTACCATTCACTGCAGCTCATCCAAACCGCATAGCTGTCCTTTTTGAGCTTTGGCAGACAGCCCCCTAGTCATAATACCAGATGATTGGACACACTGTAATATTTGCATAGCTTTTTAAAAAAAATAATTATGCTTTGTATATACTGACAAATACAGTGATCCTTGAATGTAAATACATCATCATGATCCCCCATTTGTGTATCTTTTTTTAACACAACATTTCAGTTGACATATTCTTTGGCTTTCATGTATTACATGACATCCAAGATAAAGTATTTGCATGATTCATACTTTCTTTTAATGACTAGTGTCTTCATTGTTATTTTTAACAACATTTTGGTTAATACATTCTTTGGCCCACTCATCCTCTCATTTATCACCCAGTGTATACACATCAGGCAAAAAACAAGATAAAGACACTAGTTTAAAGAAATTTTAGGCTGTCAGTCTATGATTAGTCTTCTGGTGGTGATATTTATTTTACTTTTAAATAAGTCTAAAATTAAACAAACATTACAAAGAACCAATCAGTGTTTATTGCATTGAGTACCAAAAAAATCTTTAGATGAATTTATTCATCCTTGCTTTTTCAATTACAACATTTCCAAAGACAACATTCAGTATTTGCTTAGGTGATGCTCTTAGATATCCAGATATAGATGCTTGACAATTATTGGATCCTACCCAGAAAAAATACCACATTGGAAGATACTTGGAAAAGTTCAGGACAAGCAGAAAAAGATCCCTGCAATAGACACAAAGAAATGCATCTTAAACTGATTTATGCAATTTTCAAAATAAGTTCTTGCATCCAAGTGACTGAGGGCAAGTGATAGTTGTCCACACTCAGAAACTAAAATTTGTATGCCTATTCAGGGATTTTCAAAATATCACAAGCAAAACAAAACTTCCTTTAACCCTTTCAAGAGTAACCTATTAAAGTTATACTGAAAAAAACAAACTGATTTTTAAAATATATAAAGACATTCAACTGACACTGGAACTTACCGAAGTAGGTTAACCAAAACCCTTGGAAGTTGCATAGTGGTCCATCAGGATGCAGTCCGCCCTGGAAAAAGAAGGAAAAAAAATCATTGAGATTTTTTTGTGGGTGTGAGAGAGGAAGCCATAACATAATGTGACAAGAGTTTGAATAATTCTGAGTAAAGAAATTGTTTCTTAAAACCTATTGCAGATATTTTCAGGCTTTAAATCATTGTCACTTCGACCAGAAGAACCTCCAACAATATAATCAGTAGATTTCTCAAGTGGATGGAGGGAACTCTTTGGAATATCAGAAGAATGGAAATGGGTCATGGCGAAAAGAAATAAAGCTGAAATTATTCCAGAATTGGTAAAAGACAAAGAAAAAAAAGGTTTCTTTTAGCAGTATGTTTTTTTTTAGTATTTCCATTGGAAAACTATGCTATTCTTCAGATTGGGATAAAAAAAACTATGAAAATATTGAATTGTGTTAGAAAATAAAAACCTAAATGAAATAATTTAATGATGATAAATCCCAAAGGCTTCAATTTTACTTCTTTTCATTTGATTTTTACATTAGACCCAAGTGATCAAATCTGATTTTCAGAAATGATGCATCAAATTAGGAAGAAAACAAAAAGTAAATAAATAAAATCAGGGATATCCAATCACATCTATAAATTTAGCTGATTAAATTACCCACCAAATTTTATCAAGCTCTAAGACTGTTCTTAAGTTACACAGAGTGAACAAAGCAAAGGTGCTCCACATGTTGCATGATACACGAGACAATGATTTTGTTTCAATTTCCTGAATGAACCATGGAAACTCAATCCTTGCAATTATGTGATGGGGTGCTAGCCTGATTCCCAAAATGGACTGCCTTATTAAAGGGCTTCACTGCCTTGCTATTTAGGGAAGAAGTAGATTCATGCTTTTCCCAAGGGCATTAATGTGAAGTGAATGCAGACTGTCCCAGGTAGAGAATAGGTTAAAATATTGTTTTCACAGTTCTAAATAAAATATCAGCATTAAGAAAAAAACGCATTTTCCTGAATACCTCTGATTTATCACCCATTTTTTTAAAAAAAACTCCTCAAGTTTTGGTGTATGTAGGGCTGGACAATGAAGGTTCCTTTTACCTTTTGAGCCATTTAAAAAAAAAAAGGGAGGGGTCTTATATGCCATCAAACAGTAGTTTCTATTCCACAGGATAAACATAAGTGAGGTTGGTGTTGGGCAACCAAAGTGTCTGCTCAATCTTGAAAAAGAAAAAAAAACAAACAATTCAAGCCTTTGACTAAATCTGAGAAATTCCTCAGTTAAAAAGTCTCAGAGAAACAAAAGGAAAAGTTAATTCAAGTATTTTTTCTTGATCTTGGGAGAGGTTTGAGTGGTTAGCAGCACACAAAATAGAATTGGCGAACCGAGTTCAAACTTTGGCTGAAACCGTTTGCGTTCACTAATGCCCTTGGAGAAGGCATGAATCCATCTCTTCTACACCCAGCTATGGAAGGTCAGAGTCGGCTCTTCAGCCTCGGTTGACAACCAGTCTAGGAGACGGAAAACTCTGAATTCAATCTGCGAAAGTCTAACCCTTCGTCCAGCATTGTAAAAGACTGGCAATGGACCAAGCAGAGAATGTGTTCCTGAAATGTATGGTTAATGGGACTTCAATAGGTCTAGCAAGCTGGGAGTGGATTTATAATAAATTGCTCAAGTAAAATAAAGGAGAATAAAAATGGACAGACAGAATAACGTGACCGTCGTCTCCACCCCCACCTTGAAAACAACAGGAAGATACAAGGAAAGAAATTGAAAACAAAATTAATTTACATTTTGAAAATCCATTTAAAATACAATTGTTTGACAGCATCAATAGACCAACAAATATTGCACCAAGTCCATTTCATAATTAGTATCCAACTTTAGACTGAATTATTCTGTAATCTGTATTCAAATGAGGATCTAAGAAATATTCTGATTCAAAATTATTTTGACAAGTTCTTTTCTTTCAAATTTTGCTGTATTATAAAACTGCCTTTCCTATACAGGTATCTCCCGATTTAAGAAAGTTCACATTAGGCTACTTTGCTTTTACAAAAGACCTCAAGCCGCCATAGCTTAGAACTGTGTCTGTGAGTATCAGTGCTTTATCTTAATTTATTTTGGCCATCCATTAGCAAGATGTATCCCAAGGTATCAGAAAACCCTAAGAGAGCTTGTAAGGGTGATACACTAAGTGTAACATTGGGAGACATAGAAGAAGGTTATTTTTTGGGGTCCTGGAATGCTTAAAAAGATTTTCCAAAGAATGGTAATAGCTTCTTAGCTTTATACAATTTTGGCTTACAAAAAGGTTTTTATAGGAACGCTCAACCGACAAATGGCGGGGGAAACCTGTGCAGGAATTTTGCTACCAGTTCAGCAAATCCATTTACGATTGCCTTTCCTTGACAAGAAACTCATTTATTGCTCAATGATGTGTGAATGAATAAATCCATACACTTTCCTTGAATTTTAAAGAAATTTGAAATCATTGTGCAAGTTCTTGGAAGTAATTGATAGCTGAAAAGCAGCTTGAAGAATACTCTCCGGTTGGTCTCCTTCACTGATCAAATGAAATGGGGGGGGGCACAAATGTACAGAAGCCACAGTTCAAGGGGCACAAGGTTGACAAGGAAGACCCTGAAGCCTCTCAGAGTAGGCACAAGGTCAGCAGAGTTCACTAGACATGGAGAATTCCTTTTACAGCCATTTGACGTTTAGGGTGAGCATCTCGCATAAACTTTGAAACTTAACCTATCCAAGAATTCAAACTAGTCTTGGAGTCAGCATTAAGTGCCTTCTTGCATGGCTGAAGCACCTCATTAAATTGCCCATATTCCAATGCGTGGCGGTAAGCCATTGTCTCCGTCTTTTTGTTGCCGGAGATACTTCAGGCAGAATTTTATTGCCAATCATGGATACTAATGGTGTTTGCAAGTGTATCACATAAAATGGAACGGCAGCTGAGGGAGAGGTGAGATAGTTGGTGATTGTAACATTACTGTGGAAGAAAATCAGGAAAGAGTGGAATCCTCTCGATTTACAATTGAGTCGGATTAAATGGCTTGAGGAGGTGCTGAGCAGCATAACAGTTACCGGTACAGAAACCAGAATCAGCAGACCAAGGCATGAGTCCACTTCTCTCTGACTATGGGTAAAAATCAGGGCAGTTGGAGCCCTGTGTTATGATATACTGCCACAAAAGGTTATTCCGGGGTCAGACACCTGTGCGGAAATGTAAGTGACCCCGGTCACCTTAGGAAATAGGTATATTGCGTAGGTGTCCAACAAACAGGATGTGAATGACACCTGCGTAGGCGTTCGAGAAACCTATAAAGCAGACCCGAACAGCGGACAGAAAACTTGGCACTCAAAGAAGAGACAGACATCAGCAGAGCCGGAAGGCCGGGGACAGACAAGAGAGACCCGGACAGAAAACTCAGAGACCCAAGCAGCCAGGAGGCAGACTGCCTAAGGCTGGGAAGACATAAGACCAAGTTCCCCTGTTGGGAACGGTCTCTCGACACCCATCATCGCTCTCTCCCACTCTTCACTCTCCGGCCGACAAAGATGTATGCTATGAAATAAAATATGTCCAGATATTTTTATAAGCAAGTCTTTGAGTTTCCTTTCTATCCAAGTCCAGGACATTCACCCGCTATGCAACACCTGTAAGGCAATCCATCTAAGAGAAAGTTACTCAGACAGAAAAAACCTACAGCTTGACAGTCGGTATAGCAGGTCCTAAACTCGGGTAAAGGTGGAGGGTTTGGCATAGGGCTCGCCTCTACTGGCTACTGAAACTGCAGCAGAGTAGTTGCAACCCTATGCTCCACAAGGATTTTACAGGAATGAAAAAAAGAAATGCTTGGAACCCCTGGCCACCAGTCAAGATAAAGGTGCTATTCTTTTTGTCATCAGCAATACAAAAATATATCAGTGAACCATAGAAAATTTATTTATTTACAATTATAAATGTTTATATAAATAAAACTTTGTTCCAAAAATGTTAAGATTGCAATTATCATTTTATTGGAGTGGGAGTTAGAAATAAAAATTAATTTTATTCAGAGCAAGTCAATCATTGTGTTGTGTAAAAGGTATAGACAGATTCAATCTCTTTATATAACTAAAAAGCACACAGAGTGCATACCTCTGCCAATGCCATTGTCAATTAAAATCATTCCATACATAGCTACTAAGCAGGGGAGGTAACTGTAAAAGAAATTTCTGGATGTGCCCCAAATTTAATAAATTCTTCCTTAGCCCATGGCCCACCCTTCCACATGTCATTGAACTTTTGAGATATTATGTAGATAGATAGATAGATAGATAGATAGATAGATAGATAGATAGAGACAAGCACGAGTGAATACATATACCTCTCCCAACTTTGTTGACAGAGGTAAATAATTAGAGGTACATTATAAAATTAAAATGTTTTGTATATCTTATTAAAGTAAAAAAGGTGTGCCTGAAAAGTCAAAATATCAAAAGATCTGATGTTCCTTTCCAGGGTCATTTTTTCTTTTTCATTGTACGTGTTAAAATAGAATGAATGAATCATATTCATTATGATTCATTCATTCTATTTCAACACATACAATGAAAAAGAAAAAATGAAGAGACTTGTCTTCACCTTTTTTTCTATAGATTTTCTTCAAGAAATTGAGAGAAAAGGCAGAAGGTAGATATTGATTTGTTTATGGAAAATAGAAATATATGAGGAGTTGAATGGTCAAATGTACTCATAATTAACAAGTAATGAAATTGGAAGAAATAAAATGGATTATCACAATTGAATGGAAAAACAAAAAAGAAAATTAACTTTTATTTCAAACTGAACAGCTCTGATTGATTTAGGTTTTTTGTGTGTGTGCAGGGAGGTGATGGTTCAACCTTCTTCATTTGGCTAATGTCTTGGCAGAGTTCCCATTCCGGACCTCATTTTTTTTTATTACTTGTTTTCTCTTTTTCTCTTTTTGTATTTACTTTTTCAAGACAATTTAAAGAAAAATAATACTTTTATCACTTTTCACAAGCCGGGAGGAGGAGGAGAGATTTAGAAGAATTTTTTTATCTTCCTAACTTTTTGTAATGAGAAAAAGACCAGTGGATACTGGCAAAACAATTGAAGATTTCATTCATTAAATTTGTTATGTTTTGGCTTCTGTCCATTCCCAAAAGTCAGGGCTTCAGTAGAAATCATTTTTCTTTTGTTTTGTTCACAACAAAAGTGTAAAGAAGGAATCTAGAAAATGTCCTCATTATTTTAATTTTTTTTTTTTATCAAATTTCAAAGCTAAGAACAATATGATTAAAAACTGACATTTTTGTGAAAAATTACATCTTTTAGTAGTATCTTTCATCTCCATATAACACACGGCCACATAGCAGGGCATTCTATATGGTTTGAACTCACTACAGTAGGAATGGTCAGTTCGTGAGAGGATGGAGAAATGAAGGCACTGATTGACAGATGAAAAGTGTCTAGAATTAGTTAACAAAAAGGGTGCAATATTTCATCAAGATAATGCTAGACTGCACATTTCTTTAGTGATCAGGCATAAATTGTTACAGCTGAGCTGGGAAGTTTTCACTCATCCACCGTATTCATCAGATATTGTCCCTTCGGATTACCATTTATTTTGGTGTTTACAGAATTCTCTTAATGAAAAAAAGTTCAATTCCTTAGTAGACTTCAAAAAGGCACCCAAAGCAATTATTTGCTCAGAAAGATAAAATTTCTTGAAGAATAGAATCATGAAGTTGGCTCAAAGAGGGCACAAAACAGTAAACATATTGTTCAACAAAGTTAATGTTGAAAAAAAAAAGAAGAGAATTGTCTCATTTTTACTTAATAAACCAAACAAACTGTCTATGTTACCCAATATGCGAGTGTGAGCATACAAAATCCTAACAAATATACACATGTACAAGGTCTGTCCAGAAAGTATCCAGGCATTGAATATTAACATAAAAATAACCTTCCTAAGGTAATGGTGCCTTAAACCTCTTCAGAGTGCTCCTCTTGGTACCTCACATACTTATCCAGTGTCCCTTCCACTTTTCAAAACAATCTACAAAATCCTCTTTCAGGATTGCCATTAGCTGCCCCTTCACATTCTCCTTAATCTCATCCATGGTGTGAAATCTCCTCCCTTTCAATGTTGATTTTAGCTTTCAGAAAAGCCAGAAGTTGCAGGATGATATGCAATGTTTTGCCAAAAAAGAAGAATCTACTTGCTCCGTCATTGAGAATGCGAAGGTCACACAGTACACAGGCTCACTCAATGGCATCTCACTGCCGACTGAGTAACCCCAAGGGAGAGTGTCTGATCATGCATGCACAGTAAAGTCCCTTCTGATTTGCCAAGTTATAACAAGAATGTGCAACTGGTCCTTGAGATATTCAAGATGGCTGAATACTTTCCGGTCAGGCCTCATACAAAAATGAATAAATGACAAAAATCAAATAAAACCTGATTTTAAAAAAATCTGTGTATGAATCTTCATATCAAAGTTTGAAACCATTCAAATGTCAATTAAGAAAGAGCAAGATACAGTGTTCAGACTTTGTTTCTTCTAATAAAAACATTAATATTCTGAGACATACTGGCCATAAGTTTTGGCTTTACTGACAGATGGACAAGCAGGCAGAAAACTCATAACTTTTTATTTCTTGGATTATGGCACTCAAAGATTGACCATAACTTTGCTGTGAAGCAATAATGATGATGTAAGTATAAAAGACGGTGTTGTCATGGTAACCCTTCTGTCATCACACCAATGTGGGGAAATCATTACAAACACAATGGAAGTAGTCAATAAAATAGAAGACACAAAAATAAAATCTTTGACACCAGACAAATACTATTTAATGTACAACATAAACGCCAGTTCTCAACTAAATACCAGAAAGAAAAAAAATCTGTTTTAACCAGAACTCACTTTAAAAGTTGCTTTTGGTGGCCTTTAAGCTCAAAGTCAAGTTACTTCCAAATTTTAGAATTTATATAATTATTTGCCTATTCCTCTTATTTTATTATAAAGCACTGTAATTAGGACTTAATAGTCCCGGATTTATTTCCCTTGGACAAACTCCTTTTTATTTTGTCAATTTATATTTAAATTAATTACTTGGAAACCAGTGGCCCTCTTTCACTGGAGATTGCTTTATTCTCCACATGAGAGCATTTTAACAGTATTGTGCTACAATGCTTTGCTATGGTAACAAACATACATACATACATAGGATCATTATATAAATAATAACAGCTAACAAAGCTAAACTTTTTTTCTTTATACTGTAGAAATTCTTTTAAAAAAACTTTAAATTGTGCTAATTCTTAATTAATCATCTTAATTATTAACATTACAGATTTTAAAAGAGTTTTGAGAGAAATTTACAGAATCTGAAATTATATTATTTAACTCTTAAATTTATAAACCGTTTGAAATCACTCCTAAACACAGTGGAACTCTTCAATGAACAGATTTTAAAAAGTGGGACTCTTTTGTGAATTGAATTAAAAAAGAAATAAAAAATTTAAAAGTGCAAGGAACTAATTGATCAGAAGTTATTCCCCATGATTTAATTTTTTGGTAAACATGAATTTAACAGTTAAAAAATAGTTACATCTCCAAGATTAAAAAAAAAAAAACAACATTTTTCTCATTCAGAAGATTCACATATGATCAGTGAATATTGTACAACAGAATTTGGGCTACTGAAAACCCACAAGAATTCGGTTTTATATTGAATTCTCCTGGAATGCAATTTTGACAGAAAGATGATTCCCCCCTCCATCTATTCTATTTCCATCACAGATATATCTTCAATTATTGAACCCACAAAGAAGGGTTGGTCCATACTTTTACACAGATAACAAAACCAAAAGCAAATTGATTCCACATTCGACCTATTGTAGAGTGAGGATGCAATTCTTTTTTGGCAGACAAACAGGAGATTAAAAAAGTGAACTCACATTGCTATATGGAAGAGTTGACAAACTAGTAAGTTAATTTTGAATCCCCCCTGCATTCTTAGGAAATAAAAACAGATGTTGTGCTTGTTCAAATACTCATGAGCAGGAGATCAAAATTAACTTACTAGTTTGGCAACTCTTCCATATAGCAATGTGTGTTCACTTTTTTAAAAATCTCCTTGATCAAGATTTTAGAAGGATAGAAACAAAAAACTTGCTTTTTTTTCATTTAACAAATTCTACAAAAGAAACATTTAAGAAATTTAGCATTCAGAACCACAAAACATGAC
>VCCN01004630.1:4126730-4148895 GCA_006491835.1 Architeuthis dux
ATATAGGTTCTCAACTAATAAATGTCATAATTATTGTACCAAAGTACATATATGAGTTTTTCTAAGATAAGCCACTTGAGTCAGCGTTGCGATCTTAAAGGGAATGACAAAATGACTTCAATAAAAGAGTAAATAAGCAGTTTTAGACAGAATCTTAAATATTTTTTAACAAGGCAGACAGTCGCAGACAGGGAAGGGGTAGAGAGAGAGAAAGACTAAGATTATAAAACATTAGTAGTTCCCTGAAAAGACGCTGTACTTTGAGTATCGTCACATACAAAACTAGGAAATGATAATATTCGATTAAGACAAATAAGGTTGCATTGTGACTGCAGTGGTTTTGCATGTTTGGGCTGAGCCCCCTCTCGCCCTGATAATGATTTACAGCGTGGAAAATGCAAAGAGGAACGTTTTTACAACCATCTTTATAAGTTAAGAAAAATACCCAGGATCCATTTGGAGCTTTATATAAATAAAATTATTATGCTGGCTTCAGGTCTTTTGTAAAAGCGAAGTGGCATAAAGTGGACTTCCATAAAGTGGGGGATACCTGTACTCCCTACAGTCATAGTGTTTCTCTTGATCTTTCGTGAATTAACTCTATATATTGCTTTCTAACCTAATCGACCCGAGATGGGTCTGTAAAATAAAACATTTTTTTTTTAATATAAAAAGAAAGAACTTTGAACGTTTTTTTTGTTTTAAATTTCATGCTAACCTTCTGATCTATAATTAGACTGGAAAGTTTGTAGTTGGATTGAATTTTTCTTTTGAAAAAAAGTTTTTTTTATTGCTTCAAGAAAAACAAAAAAATAGCGGAAACAGAAAAGGGGGAGATTGTTAATCTTTCATTTTAGAGTTGTCACCCTTGCATCTTAAATCTTTGATAGCTGCCAGGTGGCATGCTATCGATCACATATAAAACGGCGACCATGTTTTGCTCCAGCAGTTAGTTCTTGTGAATGGTTGAAGACAGACAGACAGACACACGCAGCGTATATGTATAGTTAACACTCAGGACAAGCAATTTAGTCAACAACAAATAGTTCCAGGAGGTGTGATTTCTTTCAAATAGAAGATAAATAAAATAAATCATAGTTAATCAATACAGAAATGGTTGAGTGAGTAAACATAAGAGTCAAGCTGCTTACCATTAAGTAGGCCACACAGTCCAGCAGTGCACTGATGCTGAGGTATAAAATGAGTCTCTGTAAAGATAAAAAAAAGAATTAGATAAAGAAATTATATACAAGAGGATCAAGTAATGTCATGCAAATAGGTAGTAATAAATTGCTTTATAATGTGGTGTTTGAGTCTCCTTTCAGAGACGACCAAAATGGTTCCAGAGGGAGCAACACAAAGAATGAATGATTAAATCTGCAACTGTGACTGACGGTAAACGCATTATGTTCCGATTTTGAAAACAGGATCTAGGCAGAATTTGGAACCTATTCTCTGAATGTTCACACTGATAATTTTAATTTTAATTATTATTTCAAGTTTGATTTTTTATTTTATTTACATATACAACATTGTTTTGTATAATAATAAATACTTTACCACATCAAGTTTGTAAAAATCTACCAAAAATCAACTAATTATTGAGTTTTCAATAAATCTTTTTGTATTTATTCATTTATGAATTAATTTTTTTATGAGAAGGGTATTTTCTAAGGGACTTTGTGGAAATATATTTTTCCAGTCAATATATGCCCTCTTTATTTAATTTCCTGAATTCTCTAAAATATCATTTTGAAATTAAAAATATCTACATTTCTATAAAGATAAGTCCAAGTTAAAACTCTTTTCGTTGAATCCATTGTATTCAGAGAAACTCCTCATTTTCTGAACTTTTGAGATTAATTATTGATTTTTTATTTTAACATAATGTTGTGGTCAATATTTTCTTTGGCCTTCCTGAAAAACTACAAGATATAACATACAGTTATCCCTTGCCATTCACGGGGGTTAGGGGCACCAGGGAGCTAAATTTGCGAAAAACTGAACCCCCCTCCCCCTTTCAGTCCCCAAAAACTATAAATCTTATACCATAAACCTTTTGATAAACAAACACTTTACCATAAACGGCCTTAATCTGCTCAGACATCCTCTGAGTACACAAAAGTATTTTTTCTTATGACTAACTTTATGCTATTTTCTTGCAGTTATAACCATAATTAAACTTTCAAAGAGGATATTTAATTTTTGTAATACGTTTTAAAAGAGCATTAAAAAAAAGTGCGTGATAGTAAAAGAAATATACAGTCAGTTAATTAACGAAAACCATAAATTTCATAAAACTACAGCGCAAAGATTTTTTTCCCTTTTTATCTTCATCTTTGGTTGCGTTTTTAAAAATGTTATCCAGTCTGATAAAAGTTGAGATAAAAAGCAACAAAAATACTAAGATGAAGGTAAATAGTAGCATAAAAAGGGGAAAAAATTGTTAATAATGATTTACAATACGTCATCTACTAAAAAATAAATGTATTACAGTACAGTGAATCGGAAAAAAAATGTTGATGTCTAAAATACTGTTCGACTAACCCAACTGGTTTGCGAGTGTAAATGAGTTTAAGTTTTCAACCAGGTTTATATTGTTTACATAAATAATTTTTAGTTGATAATTTTCTACAATCTTTCTTCTTATTAATAACACAAAGATTAATACGATGCATTTATGATTTCCTAAACTTTTTTTTTTTTGTGATGTTTTTCTCGAGGGTTCTTGTTTGCTTACTGATCATCTTAAGGTGATATGAAGAAAAGACATATGTATGTCTTCCAACATCTTTGGTCAGCTGTGATTAAAATGATTGCAAAGGATATTACTGAACTCTTTTGAGGCTCCTGGAACATATATATTCCAAGATTTCTATGACTGCTGGGTTATATATGACCTGTAGATCTCTTTTAGACGTCTACTGGGAAAGTAGAGTAAATGAGATTTTACTGGCTTTTACAAATGCAGTCAATGAAATCATCATAGTATGACACCCACATAGAAATTAGGTTGCATTATATGACTGACCAGGAAAGACGGATAGGCAAGATGATCTACTAATTCCATGTTTTTCATCTGTCCTGGGATAAATGTCTAATGGTACAAATGTATCCCATCATGATTTTGGTTCTTCAAAATTTTTGATTTAATAAAAGAATAGTTTTCTTTAACCATTAAATAAAGATTAATATGTTTTTGGCTTTTTTAAAGCACCTAAATATATTAGTCTTGAAAGGGTTATAAAATGCAATTTAGCATTATAGTTACATGGTGCATTCTTTGACAAACCACAAAAAAAAAAGAAGAAAAGTTAAATTTGTAACCCCCCACCTCAGATTTTAATGAAAACTGGCATGCCAAGTGAGTTTCTGCTCAAACCTACAAAAATCAAATCTGTTTTTCAAAATTCCAATTGGGGGAGGGCCTAGACCCCCTCAGATTTCGAGATTTTGGTGAACAACCTATGATTACAAGTTTATAACTCTGATCCTAATTAAGATAGAACCCTGGGGTTTGCACCATTGGATAGAGAATACTCATCTCTACAATACTACTTAATAGTACTTCAATGCAGTATGTCCTATGATGTCCCTAAAAAAAGGGATAGTAATTTAAAGATTGGGGGTTGGGGGGCTGCGGCCAATCACAATCCCAAAATTCTTTTTCTCAGAAATTGCCCTCAGTTACTCTATCATAGGTAACTATTTTTTGCTTCTTATGGGTGAATAAGCAAGCTGAACATTACCCATTTTTAAAAGTTTTCCTAATTTTCTCCCCCAAAAATGTAATTATATGGCTATAATTAATCCTTCATCAACAATTAAGTTTTCCTTTATTTTGTTCAAAATATATATAGAATTCATAATACAATTGGGATTGTTCACCACAAAGGCCACCACATTAATGTGTACTAATATTCTTATTATAGTTACAGGGTATAAACTAGGCTAATGTTTCATTCATTCATCTGTCTAATATGGAGCTAAAAATGAAACTTTTTGATAGACCTTGATCTTTAATATAACTTTTTTTAATACAATCAAACAATGGACATCCTTTGACACAAAATGAAATTTAAGAAAATTGCGTATTAAAAAGATTCATCTGGTTTGACAAATTTAAGAGTAGCCACATCTAGACTTTTTCATGATGCTATGATACAGTCAATGTTTCAAGGCTTGCATTAACATCTTCAGTGTCAACATAGATTGGCCCACCTTCAAATCCTTGATTGTTATCATTGCTGGAGGTTGTACTTTAACGGCTTGAATAATCTTTAAATTGCACTTTTGATGCCTCAGGCAATTTCAAGTTTGTATAGCAATTTGTGCAAATACATTTACTTTCAAAGTCCAAAGTATGCTGAATGTCAGCTTTAGTTTTTCAGGAAGTATCTTTAGGTCTGTTGTAATAATATTTTATGTACTAGAAATGGATTGCAGCGTATTTATAGTTTTTAGTACATATCTTAATTAAAGATCTGAAAATACATTAAGCATTATGTTATTAAAAGGTATATTGAATACATAATTGGCAAAAAAGATAGAAAGTATAAGGTACAGTGGGTATATATATCATACATAAATCTCATATTAGGTATTAGGTTAATGAGGGTTTAACTATAGCCCTTTAATTACATTGGGGTGGGTAGGAAAACTAATAGTTACATATGATAGAGAGTATCAGGGGGACAGTTTACGAGAAAAAAGTTCTGGAGTGTGATTGGTCAGGGGTCCCTCGCCTTCCCCTAAATTTTGTAATCACTACAACTTTTTTTTTTAGGGAGATCATAGGACAAACAGCATTGAATTAATATGGTAGTACTCAATCTAATGGTGCAAACCACAGGGTTCTATCTTAATTAGGATCAGAGTTATACACTTTTAAACATAAGGTAGTTCACCAAAATGTCGTAATTTGAGGGGATCATAGCCCATCCCCCAATTGGAATTTTGAAAAACGGATTTCATTTTTGGAGGTTTAGCAATTTTCATTAAGGGGTGTGGTTACCTGTCCTTTATGATTTGTCAGAGAATGCACCACATTGTAAATAGAAACGCCCACCCCCAAACCTTGAAAACTGGCAAATTTCCAGAAGAAACAAATGTCTTATTGATTGAAAATATATAGATTTACATAAGAAAAATACATTTTCATAAAATATTAACCATTTGGTATTATCCGAATCCTAACCGAAAAAGTCTTACACTGTTTCAGTGTTGCATTCTTAACAAAGTGCAGGAAGGAAATGGGTTTTCTTTTTCTTTCCATTTTAATCTGTCAAAAAGACTATTTTTCTTGTTTCTGAATCAAATATTTTGTCTTATGTCAGTTTAAGAGGCTTTAATTTCTGTTTGAAAAAGACAGCAGGAAAGAATATTCCAGATCAAAAGGAAAGAAAAATAGTTTTGTTATTTTACATTAAGCAGTAAAGGTGAGGGTTTTTCTTTTTCCATTTATGAAATTTCTCCGATGTTTTCTTTAAAACCATCAAACCAAATAAATATCACAAACACTGTAAAATGTCAATTTTATTGTTTACTTTTTCTTAGCTTTTTAGACAAGGTTTTTTTCAATCTTTTTTCTTTATTAAACAAAGTATTTATTAGTTTGTACAAGTAGACATTTCTCTTTTGTTAAGAGACCTGCATGTACAGAATGTTTTGTTTCTTTCTCTTAGCACAAACAATTTTTTTTTAAAAAGAAAAGAGTAGTTGAGCAGAGAAACAAATGTTTCACTATTCATAATTGACTGAATAAATAAATAAATAATTAATAAGACATAATTTGTAGGTTGATTTTGGCCAACAATTTAAGGATAAGAAAAGACATTTATCTCATCATTTTTTCAGCCTAAAATTTAACTATCTTGACTGATACTTCTGACAACACGCAAAATAAACTAGAAAGTACTCTGAGAATAGATACCTCTGCCAACGCCATTAAAAATTGAATGAAAATCAGTTCATATATAGCAACGATGCAGGGGAGGTAACTGTAAAAGAATTCCTGAATCCTCCCAAAAACTTAATCAATTTTTCCTTAGCCCATGACATACCCTTCCAGCAAATGTTATTGAAATTCATTGAGAACTTTTGGAGATATTTTGTGAACAAACATGAATTAGTAAACAAATGTCATTTAAATTTATTGGGAACTTTTGGAGATATTGTGTGGATAGACATATAGCTACGATGCAGCGGAAGTAATTGTAAAAATTCCTGGATCCCTCCCAAAACATAACTAATTCTTCCTTAACCTATAGCCCAACCTTCCACAAAATATCATTGAGAACTTTTGGAGATATCATGTAGACAGAGACGGACAGGCATGAGTGAATAAATATACCTCTTCCAACTTTGTTGGCAGAGATGAATAAACTTCAAATTTGTGTTCAAGTCAGTTGTGTAAAACTAAATCAACTTGAACAAAAAAAAAATTTAAAAAATAAAAACCTTACAATTTTGGAAAACTTATTGACAAGAATATTTGTTTTTCTTCCCTGGGAGAAAATGTGGAAGAATTTCAATACAAGTTCACATTTCAATTTGTCAGTGATGCAAAGTTAATACATTTAAGATTGCTGAATGCCTTCAGCTTTCAACTCAGACATTGTTGAATTTAAAGATAAGAATTATTGCTGATAGTTTCACCTGAGAATATTTTTGATGTACAAATGTTTTGTTTCCCAAAGAGGAAGACTTTACAAGATGAGAAGGTTTCTAAACCACAAGAGCAAGCAAGTAGGAAGAGATGTCAAGTAGACAAAGCATATATGAAAAGAAAAAATGACATTAAAATAAATGCATGCAAACACACACAATATATTAGGTTGTTACACATGAAATGTCATTCAATGTGAATAGAGATATAATTTGTTATTATAGGAGGTTTTTGAACTCTAAACAGCAGTTGTGTCCACCCAAGAAGTTAGACTAATTTACAAGTAAGATTTCAAATTAGGATATAATGCTGCTCATAACATCAACAAAGCATTTGGAGTGAACATTACTATAGAGCCAACTGTTCAGTGTTGGTTCAATAAGTTTAGGTTTGGAAATATGTATACCAATAATAAACCCCAAGGGAAGCCCAAACTTGTACTTAATTATAGAGAATTATTGATAGCAGTGGCCAACGACTCACGAATCACAGTTCAAGCACTCTCTGGAAACTTTATGACTTTGACAGTGATCATATCACATCTCAATGCAATAGGAAAGGTTAAAAGGTTGGAAGAATGGGTCCTACATGAACTGAATGAAATGCTCCATGACTGTCATACACCATACCCCTTAGCTGTGTCTAAGCTTAGAGAATTTGGATATAAAGTCTTGTTGCATCTTTCATTTTGACTTCTGTAGTAAAATGGTCTCTTTAAAATGGGAGGACTGCAGAGCACATTGTCTCTTTAAAACGGGAGAACCGGAGTCTCACAGTGTTTATTACGCAACACTTCTTTGGAGGGAACTTCTCCCAGCATGACACCAGAAAATGAACTCTTTTCTCTCGAATCACTATACACCAACTTCGTTCTCTGACCAGTCAAAACTGAAATCCTCCCACTCCTCAATTGGCTGCTTATATCACTCTCTAAAATGAAAAGTGCCCGTATGCAGCAAAACATGAGCGGGAAGCCCGGATGTTTCAACAGCGCGACCACACAGTCTCTTCGGCTGTGGCTGGGCAGTGGTCCCCGGTGAGATCTTGTGGTTGGCACCGTTGTTACAACTTGAAATTTCTCCAACAGTTTCTCATCCTTTCAAGCATTTTGAACTTCATATCCGTAATAAAAAGGTTCAATAAAGCAATGTTTTTACTGAATTTGTGACCATTATATCATAAGAATTTTATAGAGATGACATTATCATTAGAGGAAATTGGAAAAAGGCTATTACTTCAAATGGATCATATTTGGATTAAATATTGATGGATTTTTTTTGTTGTTTATATAATCCTTACTATTCAAAAAAAATGTCATTTCATATATAACAACCTAACTAGCTGAAAAAGTAATCAGTAAATATTTTTTAAGTTGTCAGTTCATCCCATAGGTAGTGTCTGGATTTAGGGTAAAATAAAATACCAAAAATGTATGCTTAATTAGAATTTATTCATTAACATAGGTTCCATCATTATCAATAACTTTGTTCTAACGATTCATAAATTTAAAAAATGACGAGCACAGTAGCGTATCACAAGATGAGGGCCTGTTTTTGATCAATTCAGGCCAGGTTATCTGGTGGAGAGATACTAGGCAAACAACATCACTGAAGACTCATCTCGGGACAGCTAAAAGGTGTAATTTTCTAATAATACTGTTTTTGTAAAGATCTTTTGGTTTTGAGGAAAAGAATGTAGAGAATGTTGTATCCACCTTTCCATGTGTTTTAAGAACTAATTCATCAAGATGGTTCTGTGCTAATGATCCTGAGAAAGGCATGAATCACCCTTTCCCTGTACTGTCCCTTTTAAAGCTCTCATCACTGACATACCACAATGATGGAGAGGAGTGCAGTCAGGTGAAGGATTCTTCCATATTACTATTCTCAATAAACCCAGTACTGTCTCTTGTTACTTGGAGAGGAAATTGGTGCTGCCAAGTACCTCCTCATGAAGGACCCAGCATGTCACAGTCAACAATCTCCTTGATCACCAGACCAACTGAGCAAATTCAAACAAAAACAACAAAAAGATCTTTTATTGAGCGCAACTGTTTGGTTTCTAAACAAATTCTCCTTTTATTTGTTGCTGCGTTAATCACATTCTGAATCCCAAGTCGGAGATGAGGCAGAAGAGATAAGATTTACAAAAGGACAAATCAAATAATCCATTTTGGTTGAGACAAAGTCAATCAGATCAATGTGAGAAGTAATTAGAGACTAATTTGTTTTATTCTACTCAGCAAATCAGTTAAAGGCAAGAATAGACTTTCTTGTAATAACGAGAATAGATTAATTGAAACTTTACCCAAAGCACTTTTTGCCAGAGAGAATCTCTGGTGTATTGACAGAGAAAAAACAATTCCAGTAGATAATCAGCAAATTGCATGCAGGTCTAAATGCTGTGAAAGATAGGACAATTGTTTAGACAGGTGTGCTGAGCGAATCAAAGTAAACAGGTGAAAACAATTAAGTGTAGATTACAAACCTCACATATGTTTACCTTATTGGACTTAAGTAAACCTGATTTCCTTATTTGTCCAGAAAGTTTCTAGGCATTTTGAATATCTCGGGAACCAGTTGCACAGCCTTGATGTAACCAATCAGAGAGGGGACATTATTGAGCATGGGAGAACAGATACTCTCCTGTGGATTTACTCAGTTGGCAGTAAGACACATTTGAGTGAGTTAATGTACTGTGTGACTGGCATATTCACCATGACCGAGGTTACCTATTCTTCACATCTTGTGCAGCAATTTGGACCAGATTAAGAAGAATGCGGTGAGGCATCTCATGGCAATCCTGAAAGAGGACTTTTCAGACGGTTTTGAAAAGTGGAAAGGACACTGGGATGAATGTGTGAAGTCCTTGGGGGTGGGGCACTTTGAAGGGCACTAAGGCACCATTACCCTAGGTAGGCTATTTCTTTTGTTAATATTAAATGGCTGGGTGATTTATGGACAGGCCTTGTATGTTTACACACATATATTTTACATACACTATCTGTTGACATACATTAAACATCTTTAAATGTGATAACATGAAGAATGGGCATCAATGACAAGGAGACAATATTTATCTATAATGGTATCCTTTGGTGGCATCAAATGTTAAACTGGCACCAGGAATCTAACTTGGCACCCCACCCTTTACAAAAAAGAATGTGAAAAGGGATGATAATCAGATGACTTAGGTAAAGGTTTTTGTCCATCAACATCTAAAATGTACTGATTTCAATATAACCCAAAGAAAAATCAAAGAAAAGATATCAACTAAAAAAGATGAAAGCTTTCCTAAATCTGTATTGTCTATAACTTTTAGGAGAGTTATAAATATTTTAAATTCTGTTTGGACAATTGAATGTCTTCTTTGCATCTTTGATGTTGTCAACAATGTTTCAAGGCTGAAGAATGGATCAGCTGAAACGCTGTGTTGACAAGATTTGGAACTATCCTGAACTGATACAAAAAGCAAACAGAAATAGCAAGCGCCTTGGACTGAACATATTCTGAGAATTCCATGGGGATTGCAGCAGCAGTGCTAAGAGCTTCAAGACATTGAAGATTTAAGATCAGAAGGAAGCCCTACAATCAATTTGATAAGCAGATTTTAAGTAGGGTATAAATCATGGCTTATGAAGAGATTAACTGTGACAGAGTGCTCAAGGGATACTCATTAGGATTATCTTTTAATCCCTGACAAAACCTACTCTTGCTGCCTGTAGACAGACATGAAGTTTATTGCAAGGGGAAGTAAATCTTTAGGAGACAAAAAAAATGTTGAAAATGAATTGGGGGAAGGAAAGCATTACTGATTGTTGGTGGCACATAACGTTCTTTTGGGGGAGAGCTGCAGAATAGCAAGGGATGGTTGGAAGCAGATACTAGTAATGGACTAATGCTTAGGTTATCTTTGGTGATGCACTCAAAGATGGAGAAAACTTTTTATTTTAGTAGATTCCATCAGGATACAATAAGTGGATGCCATAGGGAATATGCAACAGTCAACCCCCTCCACGATTAAATCTCAGTGAACAAAAGATTAAGACAGAAAGGAGAAAAAACTCAACTTCAAAATGCTTACAACTGATTTTATACAATGTCCTGCAATGTGAGGGGACTGTTTATTCCCTGATCTGTTAGAAACATGTTCAGCAAAATGTCTTTTACAACAGTAGATTGGTTTTGATGTTCTTTTTTCAAGGATTTCACAATGACTGAGCAAGTCATTCTTCATGCCTTCAAAACATCACTTCACCTAGGTCTGTCAGCCCCCCTACTGTCCAAATTTGGCTCCCTGCTACTTCTGGCTTTTCCCAAAGAGATTTCAGATCATGGATGAGATTAAAGAGAATGTGACAAAGCAGCTGATGGCAATCCCAAAAGACTTTGCAGACTGTTTTGAAAAGTGGAAGGGATGCTGGGATAAATGTGTGAGGTCCCAAGGGGACTGCTTTGAAGGGAATTAAAGCATCATTGCCCTAGGTAGGCTACTTTTTTTTGTTAATATTAAATGGCTGGATACTTTCAAAACTGACCTTGTATTCTCATTTGGCAATTGTTCTGACAATAAAAACAACTAAATCCACTCGACATACAGTGTACATTGTAAATGGTAGCCGAAAATCTCATCAAACTTGAGGAAAGCATTTATTAAAGAAATGGACCAAGAACTTTCAAGATGTACTAAAGAACATTTTACCAGGACACTGAAAATAAGGGAGAGTTTTTAAAAAAATTTTTTTAATGACCACACTCAGCCAAGATCAGGTCTCATTTGAGAAATGGAGAAAAAAAGCCATTGCTTCGTGTGTCGTGAGACACAGGAGCAACCGAGTGTGAGTTACCCAATATTGCCACAATTAACCCACCTCACTTTTAGACTTTGAAGTCTTCAGGAAATCAAGAGAATATCGTTCAAAAACATGGGATGAGAGGGAAAAAAAGAATTCTATCTTTAGATTGTGACAAGAACTTTTCCAATCAGGATCAAATTGAATAAGCCTTCAATGAATTAATCAATTATTTGAATAAAGAATTCTTTAGAAAAGGAATTGACAGCCGATTGGAAATGTTTTGATTGAATAAATAATTTTTTCTTTGAATTTCTTCAATTTATTTTGTTTAAATAAATCCGCAAGTTAATATTGAATGACTTTATCAACTTTTAGGCTGCATCTCTCCATTGCATAAAAAAGGGTAGGGGCAGGGTTAATCCCTGATACTTGAGGCATACCAAAAGACAAGTGCCGAGGAAACTAAACAATTTTTATCACCACCTACATGTATGCATAGGGGCCCCACATTAAACCTGAACATGTCAAACTTGAACTTGTTGACGAGCAAATAACTATCCTGAGCAACCATTTATGATAGTTGCCTGCATTTAGGAGAAAAAATAAAAATTAAACGGAAATTCTATTTACAAAATTAGCAATATTTTTTTTTTATATGCATGTAGTCTCAATATATGCATCCCCAAATAACCAAGGTAAAAATGACAAACTGACTGTGGGAGAAATTCTCAACTGGTTTCAATCAATTTGGCCCAGGTTTGAGAAAGCAAATTTTCAATACTAATTTCAGTTCTCAAAATAAAAATGCCTGAAAAACTTTCCTTTTTAGAAACTCGCAGAAGAGCAAAGTTTCCTGAAAAGCCACAGGAACTGTCTACAAGAAATGAAAAATAAAATTAACTTGATATTTTTCTTATGTATTTTTCCTTCAGGCAATTCTTCTATTCCTGACCACTACTGTCTCAAAATCTCAGCATAGTTTGCAACCAAAAATCAGATGCTTCAATACTACCCGTCTCTGAAAAAGGTATGCAAGAGAGCACACTTCCAATGCCATTGTCACTAAAAACTGAATGAAAATCAGTTTATTTATACCTACTATGCAGAGGAGGTAACTTAAAATTTCCTGGATCCACCCCAAAATTTAATCAATTCTTCCATAAAATGTCATTGAAATTCATAGAGAAATCTTTGGAAATTGTCGTTCGTACAACCCTCCCCATGTTCACACCCAGCATCAATCACTGAGCCGATTCAACTCAACTTTTGGAGATATTGTGTGGACAAATATGAGTGAATATATAAATGTAGGAAAACATTTTGGATCATCTTTTGAGTAATTCAAACACTACAATATTGGTTGATAGCTCACAATTATTGCATATAAAGAAAAGATTATATCAATATTCTATAGTTGCCTATAAACTGAAAGTTCTATCAAGTCAACACAAGTAACATCAAAGAAAGATTTAGAAGAATAATCAAAATAAGGAACTTCAGTTACAATTGTTCATCATAAATGTAAACTTTCAAATAAAGCATCATCACTACTGGGATGTCCACTTATAGGGTTCATAATTATGCAGTATCTGGTAGAATGTCCATGCTCAAAACAATGCTTGCAAAATGATAACTTTTAACCACATACAATTTACTTGTGTATCAGATCCTATCCACATTCTTCTCAACGTATCAACTAGATTTGCATTTTGTGACGTTTTCCATGCTAACTCTGTTCTGATTCCACAAAGAATTTTATTATTTCTCTCCATTCCTGAATCATCAAGGTTCCAAAGACCACAATCATCGTTCTGCTCAATGAGCTCCCAGGAATGTTCCAAAAGAAGCGATGGTGTGATGCTTATCCATGAACCCTTGAGATGCTTATTTATAACTCCAGGGAAACTTTGGATGAGAAACAAATATAACTCGGTACATAGCTTTTTGTACTCAGAAATTGTGAACATTAAAGTTCACAATTTCTGAAGAGCTTAAAACCCTTATGATAACAGATAGTTGCTTCCCAAATTGCTTCATTATCTGCTGAAAATGGACTGGCATCATTTCTATTACCAAATTAGAAACTGTCAACCAAAACTGTCAACATAGGTTTCTTCAGTTTTTAAGCTCGGCAGGCTGGCTGGCTATGTATGTATCATGCGTACAGGCCACCCCAATGAAGCTAGAGGTCTGAAAATTTAAACATTTACTCCTTATTATATCTAGAAAAACATTTTTGTATTTTAAAAATTACTCCCCAAAATGCGTTTTTAGTGGAGGTTCAATTTACAATGTAAGTTTATGCTAAATTGGTCGCTAGTTTGAGTCTGGCTGCATTCATTCCGGTTTTTTGAAAATTCAGACTTTTTAGTAATCCAACAAAATGCGAGAGAAGTAATTTATTCATTGATCACCTCTTTTCCCAAATTTCAATTGATCACTCTCAACACGGCATGCTGCTAAAAGACGATGGTCATGTGACAGTTTCTATTGAGTGACTAACCAGAGCTGTTTCTATTGGTTTCACTGTGCAAAATGCTTTGTGCAGTTGTAGTGGTGTCACCTTTTGTTCAGGAAAGTCACACTGTTCACTATTTCCATTTGGATTTTGTTTTGAATTCCGTTTTTTACATTTGTTAAGAACTGATTATTTATACTACTTGATGATTCAGACCAAACAAATATGCCAGCTTGCAGATGAACAGCAGTTTTCATGTAATGGTCAAATGTTTTTTACAATGCGTGAAGGATTTTGGGAAGTCATTTATACGTTCTAGATGCCTACCCTTAGGATGAATTTTTTCAAGATTCCTATTGTAAGACTCAATGAAAACTTGTTTTTCTGATTTCAAATAAGCTCTAAAACAAGAAAGATATATACTTCAGTAGATCTTATAGGAATCTGCTGAAATTTTAGAGGTTTTGATATTTTTTTGTGGGTAAAAAAAATCTTTTGGTAGGATATTTTGCATTTTTTAACATACTTTTAACATACTGTGGCAAAGAAACATGACACAATAGCATATGGTTTAAAAACATTGAGTTGTTTGACAGAATTTTTTAAAATATACTCAAATAACTTTTCATTTTTCTTACATTTTTGTTTTCAAAAAATTGCCATTAATGGATTTCCAATATCAGCAGATAGTGAAATTGGAGATTTTCAAAACTTCATAATTTTCCAAAGAATTATCTTTAAACATTACTTTTATTTTTTTTAAAGCTGGAAATTTTTTATGGTTTCATGAAATATCAACAGAATTCATGCATTTGAATAGTGAATGTTATCAAATGTTCACCCTCCAGTCTACTGTGTACCCTTCCACAAAATGTCATTGAAATTATTTTAGAACTTTGAGATATCGTGTGAACTGACAAACAAATGAATACATATACTTCTTCAAACTCCATTGGCTGAGGTAAATCAACTTAAAGATGGCTCCAGTATTATTTTTGTTAAAGTTACTGATCCACAGAATCTTTCTCACTGGTTTTCAGCAGAAAAAGGAAATTATCTGCATAAAGCATACAACTCAAGCGGAAAAAGGGCAAGGAAATTATCGGCAAATGGTGAACAACAAACTGCAGGGAAGAGAGAATGGCTCAAAACCACAATTCAAATCAATAATTTTTTTTTTATTATTCCCACCAATCCTGCCTGTGAGCAACTGAAAAAAGTACAGAAAATATTTTTACTTTTTAAGATTGATTTTTTTTTGTCTAAAGTTTATGAAACAAAGGTCACTTATAACAAGAAGTGTATAATAAAAGAAATGATTTATTCAGTGGATTGATTTTTCTTTATTATTTATTCATTATTATTCAATCCTATAGTGTGCGGGTAGGGTCGTTGGGGAAACACAGATGATTCAATCATGTGTGTCATGGGCAAGAGAGTCCGACGGAGCCCATCCTTCTTCAGGCAGGTTTAGAATCAGAGTTGTTCATCTCAGAGACCAATTGCCAACTATAGCTTGAGAGCCCAGTTTTGGGGTCGATTCATGCCTTTCCCAAAGGCAATATTGCAAAGTAAATACCAACTGTCTTTGCCAGAGTCGAACTCAGGCTTGCCAATTCCATTCTTCACACCATTGACCATTAGGCTACTCCACTCCTCCAATCAAGAGATGAGGCCTTGAAAAATGCAAATCTCCTTTCAGCATTTTACAGCAAAAACTTTTTAAGAATATTTTTATTATTTATTCCTATAACTAGATGAAGTATTGTAACCAAATAATTTTCATCGTAATTTTTAGTAGAATTGACAGCCAGAGTTGAACGTTGTGGTAAAAACATCTAAAATTTAAGATGAGTAGACAAAATTAAAATATTTTTAGAATAGTTGAAAAATGCAAAGATTTGTTTGGACTATTGATTTCATTCTTTTTTTTGCTATTGTTGTTGCCACAACGTATCAACTAATTCATTAGAAAAGTTATTTTTACAGTTATGTCTTAATTTCATTAACCACTTGACATAGCTGCTAATTGACAGTGGAAATCTGTGAAGAGAATAACAAATAACGGATTCACTGTGAAATAGAAATTTTTTTTTTTTTTTAAATTTACCTAAAAGTGGAAGGGAGGTAACTTTAATCAGTAGTTCTTCCCCTTCATAAGATTCAAATTTTGTTTTTAAATGAATTTTAGAGTTCAAAAATCAATCTGAAATTTTTAGGATAGTTAATTTGTCATTGTATGTGGTTTGTTTGGACTAATTTCGTCTTTGCTGCTTGTTTTTTCATCAACATTTCAGCCATGTACTCTCTGGCCTTCCTTGGGTGTCTTGTTTCCAGAACACAACAGACACCGAAAGAAGGCTGGAGGGTACACAGCCAAAATGTTGTGAAAAAACAAAAACAAAGAAATTAGTCTTAAACCACATACAATGATTAAAACACCATGTCTAACAAAATTCAGTATTTGATGGACTAAGCCAGTCGTTCGCAACCTTTTCGTTACCAAGGGCCCATTTTATTTAAATGAATATTTCCACAGACCCTAGGTTTTTGAAAGGTCTGCCTACTCAACAAGCTCATGGACCTCAGGTTGGGAACCACTGGACTAAGCTGAAAAGATTACAGCTTGCCATGTAGAGGGGTATTCCAAGGGTTGGGAGAGGATAACAAGATTGAAGTAACATTGGCAAAGTTCCTTGGAAAGCCAATTATGACAGAGATAAATCAAAGAACCTTTGTGATTGAAAATGAGAAAGTTTATTAATCTCTTCAATGGCAGCCAATGAAGTTCAAGAGACAGAAAGGGGAGGGGGAGTGTCTGTAATATCAGGGTGTAACAAAAGTTCTGACTGATGTTTCAATTTATTTGGAAACACAGAGTGGTGATTAAAAATACACTTAATCATTAACATACTCTCCTTTGCTTTCAATAACTTTATTCCATCAAACAATTTTTTCGATACCAGATTTGTAAAATTCCATCGATTTTGAACTGAAATAAGAGACCAACAGATTTTCAACCTCTTCTCGTGAAATGGTTTTGAAAACTCCAAAACAAATGATAGTCAGTTAGAGCAATTCTAAAAGGTAGATTTCAGAGTGCCACTTAAGCTTCTGTATTTTTCCTTGACAATTGTGAAGGTCTCCTTTTGTCTGGATAGACAATGGAACAAAACTGAAGTGACCTCTCCAGGAGCTGCCAGAAGGATGTCAAAGTTAACGTGCAACTCGCTTGTTTGGAATCAGAACTGTTCTTTTCCTAGACTGGTTGCCTTACCAAGGCTAGAGAGCCCAGTCTGTCCTGCTATTTTACCTATAGCTGGGGAGAGAACAGATGGATTCACACCTTTCTCAAGAGAATTAGTATGACGTGAATGTAAACAGCATCGACCAGAGTTTGAATGTGGCTCTCCAATTCCATTATACGTACAATTAACTGTTACACCACGCACACATACCCGTTGACAATTCCACAGGTTAATTCAATCAGATATTGTTTTTTGTTTCTGTCACCTTGTTCTCCAAGACTAGTGAACATAGGAATCTAGATTGCTAATCAGGGGAGAGTTTTAGTTCAGTGTCCATCCTTGACGTCCTCAGAGACACCAAATTTAAAAAACAAGAAAGAAAGAAAAAACTTTGAAGGACTGGCTGAAAAGACTTCTTTGAAATCTAAAATCTTCTAAATCTTTGTTCGCAAAGCCAAGCCATGAATTCTAAAAAGCAGAGATTGCTACTCAAGCTTCTGCATGTTCCCTTGATTAATTCTTTCACAATTCTTTTTCTTGCCTTGTGTCGTCTTGTTCTGCAAGACAGATGAACATAGGAATCCAGACTGTGCTAATCAGTGGAGTTTTATTTCAGTGTTGCTCTGACATCTTCAGAGACACCAAATCTGTCCTCAAAACCTATTCACCAAGAAATTAATATGGGCTCACACGTTCCATTGGATTGATTTCATTTACAGAAAATAACCAAAAAAAAACCCAAATCCCTCAATGAAGAACTCTGGCTGAAAAGATCTTTGAATTCTAAAAGGCAGATTTCAAAGAGCTTCTGAATTTTCCCTTGCAAATTACATAGATTAATTCTTTTACTGATATATATATATATTTTTTTTTTGCTGGTGTCATCTTGTTCTCCAAGACAATTTAACATAGAAATTCAGACATATGACTCCATTTATTCACACGATGATAGCAACACAGTTTTCACTTGACAATTATTTCATCCCCACCTCATCCACCTACAAGAGCGTCTGCGTATCAGGAAGCTGGTATTATCTCACAGCTTATTCTTTGTGTAAACATCTAAGAAGCAAATAATCACAATGTGTTCTTTGCAAAAGCCTCAGATCCACCATTAATCGATTCTGATCATAGTGATTAACAAAATAGCAAATTGTTTTTGAGAATTGTCTCATATGTCCTGCACTCATTTATAAGATATACAATCAAGAAGAAAGAAAATACGAAACTTCTTTCTCTTTGCAAAGAATTAGTTCAATTGTAACTCATTTGGCACAATATGGCGAGGAATTGTTACATGAAGCACTCACAGAAGAGACTAACAGCTTTAAAACCGATCGTTTTGGCGACAATGTGTCTCAGAATCTACACATAGAATCAATTTGGTAAGAGGAATTATTTTTCTGTCAACTTGAAATCTTTGCCTAAGTAGGTATTTTGGTCGATACAATAACATCATAATTCTGCCAAATCCCTTTATAAGGAAGAGAAAAGAATTGGTTCCACAGAATAAGCGATAAGTCAAAGATTGGTCAGGGTGGCGGGTGTGAAGAGAAATGAGCAGTGACGTACAATGCACAATTGCTTTTGTATTCAGTTGAAGAAACAAGGGAAAGAGAAAAAGGATTTTAGATAGAAGGTAATGGCTTTGAGATTAAAGAAGAAAAAATACACAGCAATGATGGGAAGGGGAAAGTAATGTATTAAGAGAAGAAAAACAAACACTATTAGACCTTGAGAAAGTTAAAGAAAAAGAACAATGCCAACAAGTAGAATTGAACCCCCGATCATTGAGCATCAAATATTTAACTATCAATTATCACCAAACTTACAAAGGCCAAGTGAATAAGAATTTCCAAAAAGAAAATATAATCTATTTACAGGCAAGACTACGTTGCTTTCAATGAAGAATAACCTTTTGATATTGAACTGAACAGCTGTTGTGTAGAATTGAATACTGCTGTTGCTTTCAGTAGTATTGAACAGTGTCAAATCTTCAGAAGCCAACTACTAGGAGTGTGGTACAGCCGAGAAAAAGGGCCATGAACGAAAAAACATGTTGTGAAACCGCAGATGTAGTCCCATCTTGTACCTCTGTGGGGACAACAAAGCAAACATGATGTATAGAAAAATATAATCTCTTTATTTTTTGTGTCTACCCAGAAACCCCTTATTTCCAAAACACACAATACTGGGACGAAAAAGTGTGTTGCAAGAGGAAAGGATGCTTTTGTGGATTTCAAGCTTGGGTGGATGTATCACTGTCACTCTTTATGGGAACTTATTCAATATGAATAGATAAACTTTAAAAGTTTATATATTTACATGAGATAACAATAACTAACTTTGTCAATAAAATAAGGCATCTAAAAATGTATGTATTCATAAAAATGAATATCTTCAACTTTGTCAATAAAATAAATCGGAAAAGCACTGATAGCAATTGCCCCAATTTAGGTACCAATTGCACACAATTTGAGGTCAGGCCCATGCACTATATATCTAAAGTGATCTGAAAAAGAAAAAAAAAAAAGAAGCAGCATTTTCTTCCTATAATGAATAGCCAATGCATTTGTTGGAACCTAGTATTTATTAGAAAACCTAAGATATTTTCCTGCTGAGCATTTAACCAGTGTCTCATGCTAGCTTTTAAATTATCTGTGTGCAGTAGCTAAGGTACAGTTAAGAACGTCCAACTTACGGACAACGCATACTTACAAAAGCAATCAGAAAGAGGTGAAACACCATTGGTCATTGGAATAGTGTAAGGCTAGAGTCAGTCAATGCTCGGAACAATTTTAAAGTATAAAATCTTTTATATAATGGATATTTGCATAACTTTTCTGTCACATTTCTCCCTGAAAATTGTCTCAACGTCCCCCCCCCCAAAAAAAAAAAATGGTTTTAGGTTTGGGATATTTCACTCTAGATGGTTTTAGACAATAATTTCCAAAGAACTCCTTGATTTTGGAAGCCAAAAAACACGTTTTTGAGATGTTACATTAAAGTAACATTTAGAATTTTAAAGTATGGAAGGTTAAAACAGCTATATCGTTGT
Source organism: Architeuthis dux (assembly GCA_006491835.1). NCBI lineage: Eukaryota > Metazoa > Mollusca > Cephalopoda > Oegopsida > Architeuthidae > Architeuthis > Architeuthis dux. The sequence goes on from VCCN01004630.1 coordinate 4,146,957, forward strand.
AGTAATTTTGTTTACATAACTAAAACTAAGCAAGTCAAAATTATTATTCCATTTTTAAAATTAAAAAATATTTTTTTACATTCACTGCATTTATTTCAATAGTGGTTCAATTTTGTTTTAAGTATTCGTATAATATTATATAAAAGGTAAACAAAAAAGTTTTTTCCACGTAACTACAATGTCTTGACCAAAACCCATTGTAGTAATTTAACTACTATTTACCTACATGAATTGCTTGGCTTTGTGAACAAAGATCTTTGGGAGGGTTTTCCATGTATTCCAGCCTGCGCAATGAAGTTTTAAGGTGAAGTGCGACTTGCACAGAGCTGACCACACCCATTTACCTACATAAAGCATATAAATGACTTATTTGCTATTCAAATATTAGGATGCCTGTCATTAAAGAATTAACAGACACAAAAAAATAAGTTTAAACCGAATGTTACTTTTTCTAAAAAAAACACATTTAATTCACCAGCTATATTTAGTCTACAGTCGTAAAACATTAAATCATTACTTAACTCGAGGTTTTACGACCGCAGGCTCCATGTAACTGGGGATAACTGCCCAGAGGGCGGGTATTTTCAGCTAGTGAGAATAATGGGGCATGTGAAAGACCCTGGCCCGATGAAAGTTTATTACTAAGTAACACATTATTGAAATGGAAAAGCTATTGATAATTTGGTTAGAGGATCAGAATCAGAGTAATTTGACTATTAGCTTTACTTTAGTGCAAGCAAAGGCTAAAAGCCTTTTCAATGATTTAAAAGCCAGACGTGCAGCAAGTAAAAGTGATTGTGATGAAGAATTAGTTTGATTTAGTTACTTTTATTATTACTGTATTATTTGTACTCGTTGAGTTTCCACTGCAGTAGTGACCGGTGGCTTTCACTAGAGATCAAGTGACAGTATGTACTGTACTATTATGTTTAAGATCTTTTGGTACTTGGAAGTATTTCTTAAGTGTTTTATATGCATAGAAAGGTAAAATATATACTATATACTAAGACAAACATTTGACTAACACTAAATAGGAACCATATGTACATGTTCTGACTTACCTACAAATTCAACTTAAAGACAGACTTCGGAACAGATCTCACTCATAACCAGGGGACTGCCTGTAGTTAAGTGCTTCCCACCAGCACTAGTGTTCAAACCCTGATAAAAAAACTAATATTTCATATGCTGATTTTTAAGGCAGGCAAACCTTCCTCGGAAAAACAGCTGGTTCAACACAATCTTTCTATTCCCTATTCAAACACTTAACTCTTTTGAGATTCCTGGGATAGATATCCTGAGGTTTCTATGACTGCTGGGATTATATCATATCCCATAAATCTCTTAGAAATCTAGGACTTTTTAATTCAGGCATTAAGCACCTTAATATGTTAGTCTTGAAAGTCTTGGGCTGAATCAAATTCGCGGCTGAGATAGTTGCATATTTCCCATAGGCATTTGTATTCTAGCATAGCTAAAAGCCAATATTTTAAATGCTGATTTTTCAAGGAAGGCAGATCTTTCACATTTGGAAGATTGGTGCAACACAATCTTCCTCTGCCTTCATTTGTCTCCGTCCCAGACAAAACAAAACTTAGTAACACTGTTGGCTTTCTGCTTACAATTTCATCTCATTTTGATTAGTCAATAAAAGGTTTCCGTGAGAGAAAATACATGCTTATACATTAAGAATTTAAACTGTTTTTAAAGTAAAAAAAGATTTAACACATTTCAAAAGAAGAATTATTCTGAATTAAGATATCACATATATAATAAGAACTGTGTATGTCACACTTATAGTATCAGTAGCAGCCCTCAACCCCTCTAATCTTATAAAACTACCATTCTTTTCTCCCACTCTTATTAAACCACCTAATTTTCTTTTCCCCTCTCTCCCTTCCTACCATGTCTGTCTGTTATGATTTATGTATCCGGACAC
>VCCN01004630.1:4149295-4164005 GCA_006491835.1 Architeuthis dux
TCACACTTAGAGTATCAGTAGCAGCCATCAGCCGAGCCTGTTATACACTTATGATTACTGTCATCAAAGCTACGGGTCATGAACTAGTAATGAATAAAACAACATTTCTAACATTGTAAATTTGAGCAGCAAAATTCCATGTGTCAACAATTTTCAACAGAAAGACATGATTACAACTAAAAACTTGAAAGCACTCAGAGAGCGCATACCACTGCCAATGTCACTGAACAATCAAGTTACAGATCCCAGACTATGCAACACTTTCATTATGATGTCGTCATCATGATTACAGTGTTATTACATCTGAAAAGTTAACAAAATTGAAAACAATTCCTGGATCCGCCCCCAAATTTAATCAATTGTTTCTTGGTTTATGGCCCACCCTTCCAAAAAATGTTACTGAAATTCATCGAGAACTTCTGGATATATTGTGTGATCAAATAGACAAAAAAAAAGGGGTGAATGCATAACCTCGGTCCAACCTTGTTGAATGAGGTAACAAAGGTTATAATTTTTTTATCTGAATAGAGTTGACCAAAGTTCTAATGTCTGATTCAAAGAGCCAACTGAATTGTATTTGTTAGGCTAGAATGTAATTTTAGAGGCAAAATTTTGATGTAATTTGTGCATGATCTTTCAGTAAATGGTTTTCTCAAGAGATTAGAAAGTTCCTGGACAAAATAATTGGTATTTTAATCAGATTTAAATGAGGACCTGAAAAAAGAAATTATGCTACAAAATCTTTGATAAAACTCGAGTGTTGCTAAATTGAAAAACTTTTGATTTCTCAAAGACTTTAATGAGAAACAATTTAATGAGAAAGTTTGGTTTAGTTCTAGAAATTTACAGAGACTAAAAGAATCATTTACCTTGGCCAACAAAATTAGAAGAGGTATATGTATTCATTCATGTCTGTCAGTCCACACAATATCTTCAAAAGTTCTCTATGAGATTTTCTGGATGGGTAGGCCATAGGTTCGAGGGAGAATTAGTTGAATTTTCGGGCGGATCCAGGAATTTTTTTTTTATTGAGATATTTTCTCATTTTTTTCATACATTTATGCAGTCACTCATGTTAGTCCACACAATATCTCCAAAAGTTCTCAATGACATTTTACAGGAGGATGGGCCATGGGCTAAGGAAGAACTAATTAAATTTTGGGGTGGATCCAGGGATTTGTTTACAATTACCTCCCCTGCACCAAAGCTATATTTGAACTGATTTTCATTCAGTTTTAAGCGACAATCGCGTTGGCTCTCTGAGTGCTTTCTAATTCCTGCTGTATTTGGATGACTGTTGGAAGAAAAGTCTGATCGATTTCAAGAAACTCCTTAACCCAAGTGATGATACCCCAATTACATGAACACCATGGTGTATTAGACTGAGAATGGTTTTGAAGAACTTATTCACCCACAAAAATATAAATAATTGGATTTGCTTGGAACACCAAAATAATCAATAACTGTCCCAACCAAGGTATAAATTTACAAGCCATTTTCTTAGTCAAGTATTTGGCATTTCCAACAAAACTTATCAAGTTCATTGCGGTCACTTCCAAAAATTCATCTTCTCCAGACAAATCTTTTCTCATTTTCCAAGTAACAAAATGTTTTTCTGCAGACAATCATTTTCACTGATTACTAGCATAATAACTGTAAAAGATGACAAGATTATTAACGTAAGAATCGGCACTTGAGAACACCACATTAAAACTTATAGAACAAACTGTACTGCACACATTGCTGAAAATAGAATAACTTATATTACAAGAGTTGTGGTTAATACTTTGTTTGCTACCTTTTTTTTTTATTGGTACTACTGGAAAAATAGACCCTCTCTTTCGATAAGAGATAGTACATCTGAAGAAGGCTGTAGAATGGATTGGCCGAAACATTGTGAAACAACAAAAATAACAAAAAGAATGAGTTCAATTGTTAAAATAACTCTTGGAATAATAATGACTTCTCAAAATTATAGACAATACCTGTCCCGTTATTTACCAATAGTTGTTAGGACAAAAACCCCAACAAACTAGGGAACAGCAGGTCCAAAAAGTATCAAGCAACTAATGACCAAGTCTGTGTCCTGACATGAATCCTACTAAAGATGTTTTTGTCTGAATTTCTGAGATGAGAAATTATTATACATTGATTTACTCCGTTCTCATCTTGGTTGTTATAGTCACAATGTTTCAGCCATTGTACCATCCAGCTTTCTTACTCCAAATACCCTTGTAAACCAGTTTTCTTACAGTCTGGCATATATGGTGTACAATAAAATAGCTACCTGAATGCCATTATGTGTGTGTAGATAGATACATAGATATCTCACTCATCCCCACCCACCGCACTTCTCTTTTCCTTCACACATCAGATCCAAAAACAAAAGCACCCAGAGTCATTTATACGATGGCTCACATTCAAAATCAAAGAATAGAGAAGAAATAAAACCAGCAAAAATGTCGGCCCTGCTGGTCGCATGACAGGTTCTGTGGATAATCTATCAGGGCAGGAAATTCTAAGAGAAACAGACGTGCACACGATTCTTACTTGGAGTTGCCTATCAATGTCATTCCTCAGAAATAGCGACCTGTCTTGTATGACTTCCCAACACCAGCTGCACTTCGTCCAAGTGCTTGTTGGTATATGACAGATGCCAGGCCATATTCAATGGAAGAAGAGGAGAAATTGAAATTCTCCAAGAATTCTGTATTGATTTTTAATTTTAAACTTGGTACAATGGGAAAAACTGTCTGCATTGATTTGAAAATGATTTTTGACTTGAGCAGTCACCATTTCTGTCACAATACACAAAAACAACATTGTTATTTGGAAGAAAAAAAAAGTTAACCCTGAAATCTACCAATTTAATAAACAGTAACTTTTTCTGTTTGTTTCTATGTCTGTAACAATGGACTCTTCCACTTAAAGAAACAATTTTGCTCATAAATATATCTCCTACGTACCTTTTGAAACAATGGACTCTTCCACTTAAACGAGTTCAGTCACTTTTAATAAAACCTCAGATGGTATTGATAAGATGTAAACATTTATTTAAACCAATTTTTATTATTATTATTGGATGAAGTATTGTAACATTATTTTTATTAAATTTCACTAGTTTTTACCTTCATCTTTTAGTTGTTTTTATACAACTTTCAATTCTGGCCATTGTTTCTATGACAATAAATAACAACGCGATCAGAGATAAAGAGTAAGCCTTCAGTGAGAATCGAACTCACACCCCTAATTACCAGAGGGAGTCCAATTTATACCTGGCCGCCTTTACCAATCAGTCATAAAGACTCATGGATTAGCAGGAGCTGATTCACACTTACTCTTTATATCCAATCACGCTGTTATTTGTTGCCATAAAAAAGGTGACAACTAGTCAAATTTAATAATAATTTATTTACACTTTTAACAGCTTTGAAGTAGTGAACTATTAAGTCTTAAAGTAAGTAAGAGAATGCGAAGAAACTGCTAGAACTCAACAGAAACATGGGTGCATTACGGCTTCTAGTGTGTGTATGAACAGTGAAAAAGACACTTAAACATTGGTATATTAACAATTTTACTTTTTATGTTTTCAAATTTCCCCCCGATTTTCAGGGGAAAATTTCTTTGTGAAAAATATTTTAATCAATTGTTCTTTTAAAAAAACAGTCAAATAAACGCTTCATTTGTTTTTCAAACCCACGTTGTTAAAGGAAACAAATATATATATATCATCTCATAGACATTCAAATACATCCACATACTTTTTCACAAATAATACCTAGTATAATTATAAATTTTGCAAATTTTTAACTTTTGGATGAAACTGGTTGAAAGAAAAAAAAATATCCGTTTTGTCACGATAAACCATTTTATATTTCTTTAAGGTTAATTTCAGGATTTTTTTTTATAGTTCAGCTTGCAGTCTTTGATCATCAAAATTAAGCAGATTATTTGAGGGAGAAATAACAAGATGAAACTGTTTTCTCTTCCAAACGTGCATCTCAAAGCTGCAATAAGCAGGTCAGGAATTCACTTGTCAATCCGATCAGCTCTAGAAACAATGATAAGCAACATTTGTACATTCAAATGCATCTACTCAGACGTACAGTTTCTAAAGGTCAATGGCATAAGTCTCAAAAAGAGATTTGGGAATGCAAGCTGGTTTTCATATTTAACCAAAATAGTCCATGACCCATTGCTTTGATGAAGGTTATCATAAGTGTACAAGTACAAGTGTTGATGGTTGCTACTGATCCTAGAAGTGTGACAGATGTGGCTCTTGTTATACATGATGACTTAAAATAGAAAATAACCATTTTTTTCAAAAGTCTTCATTTTTTTTAGAAACTCTTAATTTACATGTCACATTTACATGGCTGCAAGTAATGCCCACAGAGCATCGGCTGCCGGTAACACACATAGAACATCAGCCGCAAGTAAACACAAATACTAAATTTTCTATGTACACTTATTTTATGGGTTTTTTCATATGAATTGACTAATTTTAATTATCATCATAATCGGCCTTTAAAATCTGTTGTTTGGACATGGACTTTCCCCAGGTCTGTGGCCTTACCCTGCCACGTTGGCCCATGACGTGTTGGCTGGGGTGGAATGATCTTAGTCTGGCAGCTCAAACTTGGCTTCCTCGGTAATGTAGAACATACTTAGTATAGTCCTAGACTTTTTCACTGCATGTAAGGTTTTTGATTATATCAGTTAAAAAAAAAAAAAATAAAAAAAATTTTTTAAAAAATCGTTGTTTTCTTAGAGCTTTGAAAATGACGTCGGTTTTCTCTGTAAGATGTGACCAAATAAATAATAGATAAATAAACAAATAATCAAATTTTGATTACATCCATTAAAAACTCTTTGAAAATAGAAATAGAAATGTTTCCCCACTTCAGACTTTCTTATGAAGAAAATAAGATAGACCCTGGGGTCGGAGGAAAGAAAAAACTGTATGCCTAGAATGTGTTCTATGCAAAAAGAAGGAAAATCCTTTCACTTATTGTAATCATCAGCAGGAATTTGTGTTTCCCTGTAAAAGAAGTTCTTAACAGATTAATCCTATACATACAAAACAAAAAATACTTCCTGCTCGGATTAATTGGTTTAACAAAGCAGATTATCAGCAAGTGAAATCTGTCCTTGAACAACATTAGTTGGCACCAAATAAACATTCTTAAGATACAATCTCTCCAAGAGAAAACAGCTTTTCTTTGGAGTTTCGATAGTTTTCCCAACTAGAGCAGCAGGAGAATGGAAAGAATCGACAGGAAAAGTTTCTTAACAAGTTCTTTTCAAATATTTACAATTGCAGATTAAATTTATTTCAAGAAATGTTTCTTGAGAAACAGAAGTTTTAGATTTGAAATATTTGTTTTAATCGACTTATGCCCTTATGTTAGACCTATGTGCGAAAAATGCCCAGCCTGGAGTGATGAAAACACCCCCTCACCCCGCCCCCTCCCTAGAGCAGACCAAATACAACTCTGAAACAGAAACTGCCAATTTGATTGGAAATTGGTTGGAACTCTAAGTGGTTGACAGTTGCCAAACTTCTGGATATTGATTCCTCTTAGGAAAATAGTTTGGTTGACACTTTCGTGCAATGTTTGTGGGAAACATGCCAAGATTTGCACATATTTAATGTCCAAATAAAGGAAAGTGTTATCAGAGCTGAGGGACATTCCATTAGTTCTATTGCCTGTAATGAGAACTACGATAGGTCGTCGGCTGAAAAACAACCATGAATCCATTAGGAGATTTCTCACCTTGATGGTAATCCAATTATGAAGGTCTCCTGGGCCCAAGCATAATGGGAAATTCAATAGCACCTGAATCAAGAATACATTCCCTGCCGGAAATATGCATATAAAAAAAAGTTGGGTATAAAAGGTCATTTGGTTTGGGGTATAAATATTTATGCACCGACATATAGCTACACTTAAGTGACATTTAGGGAGGGGAATGGAGGGGGAGTGAAAGAGTAGGTGAGAAGGTCCTTTTGTGAAAAATGATACTAAAATGAATAAATGGTCCCAAGTAGCCTTAACAACTGAAAGAGAAACTTTTTTTCTTTCTTGGGAATGTTTACTGAGTCATGAATTTTGCCATTTCTAGTAGAACAAAGAATTTAACTATCACAAAAATCATCACATCTACCGGATTATCTCACTAAGCATTGCAACAACTTTTGGTTTTTAAAAAAAAATCTTTTATTTGTGACAATCAAAGACAACGGACATCATTTTTGAAGCTCTTAAAAACAGTTTCAAAAATGTTGATTACTTGTTTATTTATCTAATATTTATTTGGAGTCTGGAGACTCGCTCTGACAATCAAAGAAAATGTAAGTCATTTTTTAACCTTTTTTTTTTTTAAACAAATCTAATTTTTAAAAAAAAAAGTGGCTTTTTAAAATCAATATAACGGATCAATCAGCTGCATGTGTTTTGGTTTCCTTGCCATTGGAATCAGTGGGTCGATCTGTGAAGTATTGTGTGCTTCTTAGAGTGTAACAACAAGTACACGTTAAACAAATATACACACACACACACACACACACAGGCACCTTCATTCCGTGCAACACAGACGATCATCCACAACATTCATTCCGTGTAATATAGACCATCATTCTCAACAGGGATAGCTATGACTACAAGTCAACTAATTTAGTGGCACAATGCTGGCCATTTTTTTCTTTTCTAAAATTGTACTTGCTTGCTTGTCATTACTCAAAGAACATTCCATGTCCCCAAAACAGACAAACATGCCATTCGCATAGATCTACTTGGTAAAGGGGTTTGCAGCTGAATACAACATGATTGGTGAATTCAGGCCACTAGATTCTAAATTGGACAATTACGACAGTGAATTTAGCTATGGCAGCAAAGGTCACCACGGACAATGCAATAAAATTTGGGAGTGGATTGGAAGAATCATGCAGAAATATAATCAACACAAACTAATTTGAAAGATCAAAGGTAAGCAATGACATTAATGTGTGAGTACCTCTAGGGAACAATTAACACCTTATTTGAGCTGCACTTAAAATATTTCAGATTAAGATGAAGGTCAAGAACTAAAGTACCAAGTCATTATGATGGAAGTATGACAAAGCAACTGTGTGTGTGTATATACACACTAATATTTGAGCCATTTGTTTGTCCATGCTTCTTCTCCACAAAAACTAAAAGGAAAATAGAGATAATATTCTGCATGTACATTAAGAAGAGGACCACTTCCCACATAGGCTATGTCAGTTTGACCTAGAAGGTCATTTTCCAGCCAATCTTTGGTTCTAAACATTGGAAAGAAAGGATTTTTATATTAGAATTTTCTCCTTTAATTCTTCTTACGAATGGTACAAACTTTTGTTACAATAAAATTTATTTTTTTTACAAGTTTTGCCATTTTTTCGTCAATATTAAGTATTATTTTTTATAGTAGTGGCAGTAAAAAACACACGCACACAGTGTGGGCATCCTCTTTCCATTTCTTTCAACAGGTCGGCCTCCCCTTCCTTTTTTCACGGCGATTTTAAACGTAACAAGCAAACAGTTTATGCTACACAACACATGATTTAAAAAAGTAAAACTAGATATTCCCATGTGAGTACTTTAGATTTTTTTTTTTTTTTTAATTGAAATTTTTATAAAAAACAAAACAGTAATAAGTCACAGCTTTTTAGCTGTAGAATTCGGGGACACTAATTTACGTCAGTTTGTATATTATTATTTTGTAAACAATTAATCAGTTCCTTACTGTGGTCACTTCCTTCCTTACCGTCCATGGATTCGATACGTTGTGAAGGTTGCTCTTGCAACTTCTTGGCTAAAGTCAAATTGGTCTAACAAGACGTTAACTATGCTCTTCTTGGTTTTAACCAGAATTCAGTGCTTTGTGATACTTTATCTCCCACGAGTGTAGAAAACTCCTACTTTTCTGATTCAAAGTTTTAATTTTTTTTCTTTTGAAAATGAAAATAACAAATAGTAATTACAACAAAAATAACAAAAATACAAACCTATTTTATCGTAACCAAATGCCCAAAATTAAAAAAATGTTACAGCTATCAAAAGCATTATACATAGGTATAACATCTCCAGTTGCACATGATAAATATATAAGATAGAAGATTAGTAATTACAAAAAAAATTTAAAACATCCTATCCTATCATTACTAATAATTCTTACCATCAAAAACCTACATTAAACAATACTAATATCATCCACAAATTTCCTCGCCTTATCCTATGATGCACAAATATCAAAATCTTAAGTTGGTCATACAACTATAACCCTATACTGTTAATTAACTTGCCATTTGTCTACTCAAAGTGCCATTCATGCTCATATCAATATATACAGCTAGGCACTAGTGTTAATGTGTGTACTATAAAATGAGATTTTAAACATATTTAACAATTGATAGATACATTTATCCCAGTGAAGAATTTTGCTTGTATATAAAGTCATCATAATGCACAAATTCTATAATGTCAAGTTTAAGAGTATTTAAAAATTCATAAAACAATGTTTTTCGTCCTTAAGTTTTAAGATCTCTGAACTTGATAATGGCCAGGAGTATGGCTGAAAGTGCTAGATCAAAAATATTTGGACACTATTTACATTCATTGAACCCAGACATATGTTCTTGTATGCAAACAAGAAAAGTTAATTAAAAATTAAAAAACAGTCCTTATCTATGGTCTTTAACAAAATAAGCATTAATGAATGATTGCTGACTAGATACACACAGACATGAATCATGAATAGTAGAATTATTCATTTAAGGTGAAAATTGTAAAAAGATAATGGAAAACCATTAAATCTGATAATGTCTATCAATATACTAATTTTTTTGGAGACGATAACTAAAAAAAACATTATACATGATAATGACTCATTGTTATGTGGCGCTATTTCCGTATATGGCAGATTGCAAATTCACATGACTTATTCTCTTCCAGATTTTGAGCACGTTTGTTTTTCTGGGTCCAGTTCTTACATTTTGACCAGAGGAGTATGTTGTCAGTCATGTCATCTGCGTTTGGGTTTTCTTTGTTTGCTTCTAGACATAGTTTTGCAAGTTCTGTTTATGATCATTTAATGTGGCCAAATAGTTTCAGGCACTTGCTTTTCACCACAGAGGTGGGAGGTTGATCTAGTTTCTCAGTCAGCTATTTCTTATTTTATCTGTATTCAGTGATGAAGCACATATTGTTTTGGAATACCTCAATTTGTTTGGAAAGTTTGCCATTCCATATAATACGGTCAAGGCCATACATCACCGATGGATGTATATTTCATATATCTTAGTTTTTATATTCAAAAGGTACTAAGAATTTAATTGTTTTTACTAAAAGCAGCCGAGACTTATTGATAATGACTATCAACATAGTAATATCTGTCTTTCTCTCTCACAAACACACAAAGGATTTAGCAAAAGTGGTAATTAGAAAACAAGTAATTGGTGCACAAAACATCCTAAAATAAATCTTCCAAAGTCACATTTTGCTAATTCAACTCACTTCAAATGACCCATTGCACCTAATACGCATTTGAAATAAACTGAACAACTCATTAATTCTATCAATAAGGAGAGGGAATCAAGAATAAATTACATCTCATTTAATCTCTTCCCCTCTCTTTGCCATGCCCCAAAGTCTTATTTAACAATGTGTGTGTGAATGAGAGAGTGAGAGGGCAACCATTATTATATGCAAAGAATGTTCAAATTGGGATGGGGCATTGGTCATTGACCTCTTAACAGTGAAATGTCCTATAAAAATTAAGAGCTGCAATTCTTAACTCAAGGTGCAGCAAGGTACAGAGTGGCATACTGGTTACCAGCACAGAAAACGGAATCAGTGGAGCATGTCCTAGTTTTGGCAGAGGCTGTTTATGTTCAGTTCGCACTAACACCCTTGGGAAATGCATGAAACCACTTCTTCCCCTATCTATGGGTAAATAGTAGGGCAGTTGGAGCCTTAATAAAGCAGTCCATTTAAGAGAGATTACCCAGACAGAAAAAAAACAACGGCTTAGCAGTTGCCATAGCTGGTCCCAAGACTAGGTAAAGGAAGAGGGTTAGACATGGAGCTAGCAACCCCGTCGCATTAAAAATCTACTTGCTACTACAGCAGAGTGTCCGCTTGGATGGTGTAATGGTTAGCATGTCTGCCTCACATGCAGAAGTACCTAGGTTCGATTCCCGGTATGAGCGAAGAGTGTAGAAAACCTTTCATTATGACAAACTTCCCTGGCACTCAGCAGTTAATTGAGTACACTCTAAGTTGTGTGATTAGGGTGGAGGTATCCCTTCAGTGGACTTGCATTCTGCCAAGGTGGTGGGCATAAAAACTTGTAAGAATAAAGTCCTGGTCTCGACCAAACTTGAAACTTGCAAGGATCACTAAGCTGATGCATGCAACAGAAACCGGGACTTTGTCACCGGGTGTATACTCCATTTGGGAGTTGTCTCTTAAGTTTGCAGCCCTATGCTCCACAAGGAGTCTACAGGAATAAACAAAACAAATTTCTCAACTCTTTAAATAAAACCCTTGCCAAATTCGGACGAATGACAATTGTATTTCAGTTAAAATACATTAGCGCAGGGACTGGATTAACCATTTAGCAAAATAAGCATTTTCTTAGGGCACCAAAACAGAAGGCAGCACCAGTTTTCTTCTGAATGTATTATCCCTTGTAATAACTTGATCATATTTGCAATAAAACATAATAGACTAGTGCAAAACCAGCATAAAACAAAATTAGTGAAAAATATTTATCCCATTTTGTTCATCAATATTCATTAAGTCTTAATCATGGTCTTATTATCTCGTCAACAATGGTGGGGGGGGGCATCATTGTTGGGCTGTACTTATGGCATCAATTATGCTTAATCTGGCTCTGCATTAGCAGGAGATAATCTAGTGTATAAAATTAGATTCTTTAAAGAATAAATATACATTTCATACATATAAATACACGTTTTTACTTACAAGTAGTTATATTACATATGCATACACATTCATATACATGTGTTTAATATCAATTTACTCAAATGTAACCAAAAGTATTTCATTTTTACTATAAATTATCAATCTATATAATAAACAGTGTGACCTTTTCTGTTTGTTTCTGTCCACAACAATGGACTCTTCCACTTAAAAGTAACAATTTTTCTGATAAAAATATCTCCAACCCATCAGTTGAAACAATGGGCTCTTCCACTTAAACAAGTCAAAAACACAAGTCAGAGAAAGAAAGAAATCAAACTGAAAAGTTTTAGGTGCTTCATAGTGAAATCAGCTTAGTGCAAAGGTTTCCAACCTGGGGTAAATTTTGTCGACCCAGTGGGTAAATTTACTGATTCTGGATTTGCACATATTTTTAAAAAATTTATAATTAAAAAAAAAACTGAAGTTAAGAAAATTTGAAGTAGGCCTATTTTAGACCTTAACAATCTGTATTCTATACTTCTTAATTACTGTGTTGCCAATGTAGTAGTCTAATTCAGAAAGCTCTAGGAAAAAATGCAAAAATTATACCCATCTCTCATATATTTATTTAACTAATATGTTCTATAATAGCCTACCTACCCCAATCACAGTATTTTCAAGTATTTCTGTATATTTCAATGTATTTTTGGTCATTCTCTCTATTCGTCTGCGTGTGTGCTATCTTGTGTCTTGATTAGAAATATTAGAAACCGTTAACCAAAAGTGTCAACATAGGTTTCTACAGTTTTTAAATTGGTTTGGCTGGCTATGTATCATGTGTATAGGCTGCACCAATGGGGCTAGAGGACTGAAAATTTAAACATTTACTCCTTATGTCTAGAAAAAACAGTTTATTTTTGTTTTTTAAATTCCTCCCCAAATAAACTTTTAGTGTGTGTGTGTGTGGGGGGGGGGGTCAGCATTGTAAGTTTATGCTAAATTGGTCACTGAGTTTGTGCCTGGCAACATTCATGCTTGTTTCTTTTATTAAAATTAAAAAATTTTTTAGTGATCACCACCCAACAAAAGGCAAGAAAGTAATTTATTTATTGATCACCCTCAACACGGCACGTGGCCAAAAGACGTTGGCCACGTGATAGTTTATATTGAGTAACTAACCAAACCTACTTATTTAGTTTAGAGGTAGAAATGTTGTCCACATTGAGCTAACCTTTATTGTTACATTTCTCCGTGATAATGTATTTCACCTCCATGCCCAGCGCCTGAGCAGTTAACATAGTGCATCTCTAGCTAAGTTTGTGTGTACACATGTGTAGCAAGAGTTGTCTAGCAACTCACCATATCTCCTAGACTTTTACACGCATCTTGCTCACCATCTGAGCAGAAGAGAACTCAGAACCTAATTAGGTCTACACGAGTAAACAACACATGTCATTCAAGTTGGAAAAAACCTGCCACCCAAGTGAAGATTTGCACAAAACGAACACAGCCTCAGTGATTGCATTTCACTCCTTTTCTCCTGTCTAACTCTTGAAAGTAGAATGTTGTCGGTCTTGTGAAAAACTTTGCAACTCACAATCTGTTTTTCTCTTCAGCTTATTGTGCAATCCATCATGTTGAACAAGAGAACTTATCTTGAGGCATATGTGGACTTTGGCTTTGATTTCATCATTGCAGATGGTGTTCAGAAACCACAATGTATTTTTTGTTCCAAAGTGTTGGGTCTCTGAAGCCTTCTATTCTGAAAGCACACTTTACTTCTAGCCATCCAATACATGCAGATAATGATCGAGAATCTTTGCTAGCCAAATGTGCTTGATTTCGTGCAGCTGGAACATTGCCCAGTCTAGGATTTGTGCCCCAAAACAAACCTGTTTTGAAAGCATCTCATTGTGTCACACTGATGATAACAAAAGAAACGAAACCTCATACAACTGGGAAAACCTGTGAAACCATGTGCCAGGGATATGGTTGAACTTATTTGTGGAAAAGAAGCGAGGATGATACACATTGAACTGTCAGTGAACGAAATTCAGGCTAGTCCGCCAGGAATCAGTCTCCAGTTGGATGAGTCAACTGACGTGTCAAACTGTGCACAATTGCTGGTCAGTTGAAGGAAGAGTTCTTGATGTGCAGAGATTTGGAAGTGACAACAAAAGCTGTGGACATTCTGGACAAAATTGATCAGTTCCTTGAACGGAATAAACTTGTATGGAATGAGGTGAGTTCACTGTGCACAGATGGGGCTCCTGCCAGGATCGGTGCCAGGTCTGGGTTTACAACACTTGTAAAAGAAAAAGCACCACACATTGTTTCTTACCACCATGTCCTTCATCAACATACACGACCAAGCAAAACCATTCCAGATTACTTGAAGTATATCACTGAATCTGTGAAATTTATCAGAGCAGACCTTTTTAAAGTGTTCTTTAATCAGAACAATATCTACCATACTGAGGAGTGATGGCTCTAGAGAGGCCTTGTTTTGTCTCAGGCTTTTGAATTGCGGACGGAAATGGAGATTTTTCTTTGAGAATAGAAACTCCCTTTGAGTGAACACTTGCCATAAAAAGTTTATTGTATCATTAATTTACTTGGCAGATATTTTTAAATCAGCTCAATGTTCAAATGCAAGGAAGGAGTGTTACTGTTATTGATGCACAGGATAATTTGCATGACTTTCGTGTGAAATTGGATTTGTGGAGCAGGAGTGTTCAGAGCACCAATCACACAAATATTCCCAAATCTGATGATTGGAAGCTGAATGAAAGCAGTGATAATATTTCTTAACTCGATGTTGAAATTTATCAGGACCTAAAAAACAACTTTGATGATTATTTTGATGGTATGATGTTTGATAACCTCTTCAATAACCCATCCCGTTGTGACCAAATTGGAAGACATTAATGATGATGACTTATGTAAAAGATGAATTGATTGATCTCCAATAACTTTTCATGTCAAATTTAACTCTTGCAATGGAGACCTTGAAGTTTTGGTGTGGATTGACTGAAGGATTTCCCCTTGACTAAACGAGCTTTCAAAACCAGTCTACCATTTGCAACTATTCATCTGTGTGAGGCAGGGTTCTTGACATTGATGGCCATTAAAACGAAGTACTGATCTTGACTAGTTCCCAAGAGACTTGCTCTTTCAACAACTGCGCCAAGAATCTCTAAAATCATGGATGAAAAGCAAGACCAAGAGTCAAATTGACTAACTGTGTTTGGTTATGGTATATAGTTATTCATTCATAAATAAGTGGAATAACATTATGTGCCATTATTATTTGAACTTAAAATAATAATGTTAAAAACAGTATTTTAAAATTTCCCCTTTGTCAGTTGCTTTATTATGTTAGAAGTGTAAACTCAAATTATGAAACAAAACAGGATGGGCGTAAATTTACCGGGGGTAAATGGGACAAAAAAGGTTGGAAATCCCTGACTTAGAACATAGATGCCTGTAGAATTCACACAGAAATGCCACAATCCTATCTCTAATTAAAATTCACAGTGGTGCTTAGCATGATATTGATGAGAAGTAAAAGTAGGTGACATGCTGTAAAAGACTTGGTTTATAACATGTTAATGACATTGGTCCAGACAGTCAGGATGCTACAAACTAAGGTTGGCAGGGGGTAGATTTGATTCTGGTCTTTAGGAGAGTGAAATAGTGGGAGAGTAAGATAGTGGGAGGGTGTTGCGAGGGGAGGAGTGAGGGTGTTGCGAGGGGAG
>VCCN01004630.1:4168671-4179651 GCA_006491835.1 Architeuthis dux
GTTTGATAACATAATCTGCGATTATAATAAACGGCTTCCTCTGTATTTCAGATTTTCACCTGGCAAATCCAGGCTCACGTTGGCTTTATTGATTCCTCATTAGCAACATCTGTGGTCCACAAAAGCCATTGTGTTTTGAAGTAATTTCTCTACGCAGTTGTCAAGTTGTAACAAAGTCATCAATCAGCAACAAAATACAAAACTAACTGCGCAAATCAAATCTGTGAAATCTTTTTCACTCAACATCAAATCCTAATTCTGATTTATAAAAACTAGATGATTTTTTTATTTGCCGAAAACCCATCCTACAGATGTGATTTTAAGCTACATGTCTACACTTTATACAGTTTAGCAAAAAGATAAAGATTTGGTTTAGCTAACCTAACAGACACAAAGTAAGGGTCCAGTTTAGCAGTATCCTTATATTGTAAATCGAACCCCTCACTAAAAACTTTAAAAGTTTGGGAATTTTCAAAGACTAATTTGCTAAAAACTTGCCCTGGGGTCTAATTAGTACCCACAGAAGATTTGGTGGGCATAGCTCTAACCGTCCTTGAATTATGCGATGACAGACATTTGTTGAATTATAGTAAGATTATTCTGCCTTATAGGTGCAGAGTGACATAGAAGTTACCACCACGTAAAACAAAATTGGCAAACCAAGTTCAAGTTTTTGCCAAGGCAGCTTACATTCTTGGGAAAGGCATGAATCCACTTATCCCCAGCAGCTATGGGTAAAAGGCAAGGCAGTTGAAGCCCTTTAGTCCTGGGGAGAGGAGGGTTGGGCATTTGGCCTCATAAAAACCTACAGAAACAATGAATAAAACCTGCCATGGATCGTTCAAATGGACACAAAAACCCGTGATCAATATGCCTTGTCGCATGGGATGACCTATTATTATTATATAACAATTAGACGTTAGAACCTCCCCCCCCAAAAAAAAAACAAGTCCCTCAAAAGAAATCGTCACGTGACCAATGTTTTTTGGCAGCATGCCGTGTTGGGGGTGATCAAGTAAAAAATTGGAGAAATGGTTGATCATTGAGTAAGTTACTTGTTTGGCGGTGATCAATAGAAAGTCTGAATTTTAAAAAACAAAAACAAGCATGAATGCTGCCGGACACAAACTAATGGGCCAATTTAGCATAAACTTACATTGTAAATTGAAACCCCACTAAAAACTTATTTTGGGGGTGAATTTTCAAAAAGCAAAAAACATTTTTTCTAGACATAAGGAGTAAACTTTTTTTTATTTTCAGCCCTCTAGCTCTATTGGTGCAGCCTGTACACGTGACACATACATAGCGAGGCAGAACCACTTAAAAACTGAAGAAACAGATGTTGAAAGTTTTGGTTGATGGTTTCTTACATTGTTTAGTTTGAGTGCAATGAGAGGAAAAAGCAACAGTTATCATTTCATTGCCATGGTTACTGCTACTAATGGTTTATTAGTATCAAATAACAGTCAATAAAACAAGTCAGTATAATATTAGACAGTTGGTTGGTCAGTCTGACATTTTCAATATTTAGACATGTTTAAAAATTTATTGACGGAATAACAATTCACAGAGAACTGGAGCTACAAGACTAGGTCATTACAGAGGAATAGGGGTAAGAATATCCGGCTGTATCATTTTAAAGCACAGATAATGTACAGAACTTAATATGTTAAAACAGATGTAACGGTCACTTAATGCTCATTTAAACACTTCTAGCGATCAAGCAACATTGATATTGACTGTAGAACTGACTGCTAATAAAGCAGTTGCATAGATCGGATCCATGCTGTTTGCTTGCTGTCATAGAAGTGACAGCCCGAGTTAAGTTGTGATAAAAAAAAAACAACTAAAAAATTAAGATGACGGTAAATAGTAATCAAAATAATATGAGTTACAATACGTCATATATAAATAAAAATAAATAATAAAATAATTTCTTTAATACTACTAGTACTAAAACATAAACAAACATGGCACCTATATTTGGAGTAATGGGTGGGTTTAAAAGGCAGATTTGACTTCTGCTTGACATGAGGTGCTCATAGCTGAGTGGTCATAGCAAGCGGGCATAAACTGGGCTTCCCTCTGGCAAGAGGGACATGAGTTTGAATTTCATTTACATTTTATTTCCTCTCTGTGCTGTTTGCTTGTTGCCATATAATTGACAGCCCAAGTTGAGTTGTGATAAAAAAACAAGTAAACAAACCTGAAAGTCAGACCATAGATGTGCTATTTAAACACGAGTTCAGTTAAATGTTTTAAAAAATAAACACTGCAATATGAGATATGTTAAAGAAAACACAGAGATATGAGATATGTTAAAAAATGTCTTAGATTCTTAAAAAAACGTACGCAAAGTTTGATTTCAAGAATTGATTTAAAAGAAAGAACAAACAAATATTCTTTTATTACGTCATTAAAAAGTTACGTTAACTTGTCAGATAACCAGTCTGTCAGTGACAACGATCTCTACTAGAGAAGCATAGCACATCTAAAAATTAAAATGAAGGTAGATAGTCAAAATTAATATAAACTGATCCTGTGTTAAACTACTTATTAGATGTTTAAGGCACACAACCAGATTTTACAAGTACACAAAATATGAAAGTTGAAAAACATCTTCCTGAGGCTAAAATGACAATTTGTAGGAGCAGTTTTAATAAATGGACTCAGATTAAAAACTATCAGAGATCAAATTGCAAAAAAAAAAATCTACAGGCAGATACAAAAAATACAAATATTAAAAGACAAAACATAAAATCAAATCTGCAAATATGTAATTTATTTTGAGTTACGTTATGTGACCTCTGCACATACAAGGTTTGTCTGGAAAATATCAAACCATTTTAAATATCTTGAATACCAGTTGTGTCCTTGATGTAACTTAGCAACCAATCAGAGGGCACCTTACTGCACATGTGTCAATAGACACTCTCTTGTGGGGTTAGTAAGTCAGCAGTGAGACACAATTGAATAAGCTTGTGTACTGTGTGACTGTCGGATTCACCATGACCAAGAGAGTAATTCTTAAAGTCTCGGGCATGGTTTTTTGGTAAAACATTGCATCATCCAGGTCTGTCAGCCCCCTCTACAGTCCAGATTTGGCTCTCTGTGACATCTGGCTTTGCTCAAAGAGTTCTCAAAATGTGGACGAGATTAAGGAGAATGCAACGAGGCAGCTGATGGCAGTCCCAAAACTGGGCTTTGTAGACTGTTTTAAAAAGAGGAAGTGACTCTGGAATAAGTGTGTGATGTTTGAAGGGACTAAGGTTCCATTACCGTAGGTAGGCATTCCCCCCCCATCAAGATTACATGGTTGGATACTTTACGGACAGACCTCATATTTAGCCAAAGTAAATCATGACTGAGGAGAAAACTGGTTCCAAAATAATCCACTGCAAACTCAGAGTGGAAAACAAAGAATAGAAGATCCTCTTTGCAATTAACAAGGACACGGATTTGGAAGAGGAGAAGATCAAAGTAAAAACATGAAAAAGGCAATAATCCCTCAAAGAGAAAGATGACAAGGAGAGCCGATTTGAGAAGTGATCAGACAGAACCAACACAGAATTCAGACAATCTGGAAGAATCAAGTCAGAAAAAGCTCACAATCCTTTTGAGACTCCTGAGACATATATATTGTTTTTAAATCCCTAAACAGTTCCATGGCAAACAACTGATGATCCCTACAGGAAAAAATTTTTTTATTTATAGTACTATAAGATCTAATTCTGTGTAAAATATAAATCCCTCTGAACATCTCATTAACAGTTATTAGTGAATAATTGACTTACATGACAATGAAATAAACAAATAAACAGAACATAAAACCTTCCTGTAAGTAAGATCTTTAGTTTTCCATAATAACATCTTAAATTCTTTAAGTCTAAGACTTCTACAAATATAAACTTCTATAAATATGAAATTTCTATATTAAAAGAGAAAACATATTTTGCCCCCACAAGCAACATATTTAGGGTTTGAAGCTACAAAGCTATCTAGACTATATCCTAAGGTTTCTATGACTGCTGAGATATATATGTACCGTAAATCTCTTTTAGAAGTCTAAGACATTTCAATTCAGGCAATAAGCACCTTAATAGGTTAGTCTTGAAAGAGTTAACAGACTTGTTTACATTGGCGGGTTGGGGGGGGGGATTTTCAAAAAGGTTTTTAATTAAAAGTCTTGAACTTTGTGACATTTGCTCAAAAATTAAACTCCATTCTTTTTCTTTAATTTACAAGTCATTAAAGTAACTATATTTTTGCTTCTGATAGAATTCCTGATTGGTCCAATTAAAGAAAAGAAAATGACCCTTTCCTTCTGGTGAAGCTTTTCAATTAAATGGTTGACAAATAACTTGACATGTGAGATACTAAGAGCTCTTTACAAAATTTAAAAAAACACTTATACAAATTTTCACATGACAGATTTTTAAATGTAATCAATGCATTATTTGAAAAATACACTCTTCAAACTGTCAAAGCAGTTCAGTAGATTTTACTCAGTAAAATAAATAAAATAATCTAACCAAGGAAAATGTGTAACTATTCACCTTTACACACACAACTGGTATGTGATGTATTGAGATAATGTAACACTTCCAGTCAATGTTTACAAATACCCAATTATAATCTTTTGTTGTTTCAAGTAAATGTTGTCTTCAAATAAATTATCAGGAAGAAAAAAATGCAAATTTTAGTGAAAGAATAATTTTTCTTATCAATTAATAATATGAGAAAAGCAAAAAATGAATAATTCCTATGAATCTCAGACCGTCTATGTTTTTTTTCATAAATGCCATTAATTTTGGTTCCAGTTGGATGGACACTAAAATGGCACATGAATAGCAACTAAATATGAAGAAAGAAAAAATGAAATACATAATATATTGATTAGATAAATGTTTTTAAAAATTGCTTCTGATTAAATATGGCTAATGTTACAAGAGTCAGAACTTTCCGAGAGCTGCCATGATATCAGCAAATTACACTGATTCTACTTCCTGTGAGAGCAGGAATCATTATGGACTACTTACATACCTAAATACATTTACTTATCTATTCATACCAGTGTTTTCAAACAGGGTCTATACCACCCCCTAAGCCTCGAAAGGTGCTGTTAGCAAAATTATATTATATTGGGTATTAAAAGCCTTATGGGGGCAGTGAGTTACAAAACGAGGAAGACATAATTATGATTTTTGAAAATCAAGGCTTGCAAGAAATAGACTTTATTGTGGACAGGAGCCAAGCTATTCTTTATTGCTTTTCAATCCTCCTATCTAGTGGAGAAAGGCTTTAGTGCAGTAAACCAAATTTTGGCCAAGAATTGAAACCGAATGGAAATAGTGCAGCATGTGAACTTACAACTTCTTTTATTAAAGTTGAAACCAAATATAGCAAAACTTGCTGGTCATCAGTCACAAGGTCCACATTATTAAACAATATATATAGTCTTAATTATTCTTTTTTTAATCACATTAATAAAGAATGTACCTTTATAAGTAAAATAATAAAATTGTTTACAATTATTTTAAATTACATTACAAAAGAAGACAGAAGTTGGGGATGACAGTAAATATCCAAGTGTTTCAGATGGGCGTTTACTCTTATTTACACATTTATATTCATACAACATCTCTTGATAGCAGCTACAGTAGGGCTTTGTGTGTTTTCCATGAATAGAGAGCTCTTTTGTGTTTCTTTACTTTTGGTTGTCAGCTTTAATTTTATTTAAACAGAATAAAAATTATTTTATTCAGTATAAATATTCAAAACTCCTGAGGCTAAAAAACTGACAAATTGAATAAGTTTTACATCTCCCAACATTAACAAACTTAGTCTAGTCTTATAAGACAGTGAAAAGCAACACCAACTTGAGTGACAATGCCTACATTGGTCTCAGCCAGGGAAGACTCACATGATTATCACTTGTATTGTTTAATGCATGTCTCGTCTTCTTCCCCATTTCCAAGATCAGGATTGACAATAAACTTAAAATCAGGAAGTTTCATTAACATCTGAAAAGAAGCACTTCAATTTCAAATCATACTTGCAGGAATTGAAATTCTTACCTAAAGCATCTTATTCTACCAATTTTCATTTCCTGAAAGACTAATGATTAATTTTGAGAATCAATGAATCTCTGGCAAAAATTGTGGAACAATATTTAATTCTTAAGAACGCCTCCTTCTGTCTCAGTATACAATGGAATGACACTTCTCCCGAGTGAATCCAGCTCTAAGTTCTGGTAGTATGTAATTTGAAGAAGGCCTCTGTCTCACTAGACAATGGAATGACACTGAATGTGACCCCTCCAGGGCAAAAGTCATATAGAGATCTTGGCTTGCCAGTAAACAGAATCCACCTCTTGGCCTAACCGATGTAGTCCAAAAGAAAGCCGATTATAATAAATTGCTCAAGTAAAATAAAGAAGATTAAAAACGGACAGACGAAATAACGTGACCATCATCTCCACCTCCCCACAATACCTCAAGTACCAGTGGAAGATTAAAAAAAATTTTTTAAAATTAACGTTCACACAATGTAATTTTCAGATTAAGAATATCTTTTCATCTAGATTGAAACCAAAGAAAACGAACTTCAGGACCAGAAGAACAATGCAAAGATAGTGTTGAAAAGTTATTTTACAAAAAGGAATTTTAGAAGTTAATTAAATTATATTTTAATTCCAAATTTCATTCAGACAATTGAATCTCTTCTTCATATCCATGATTCTAAGAATTGACTCAATTGTCTGAACAAAATTTGGAAGGTTAATGACTCTTAAAGTTAGACAAGTATATTTTAAATTATCATTTTTTTTCTTCCATATTCTTTCTTGGCTTATCAAAACACTTGTCTTTTAATGATTTTCTTGAAAAGTTTCTTCAAAAGAAAATTCCTTTTTACTTGTTTCTTGTTTAATCTTAAAAATGCTGCCTTCAAAATCTGTGGAATATTGTCTTGAATTGAGAGCAGCATATTGGTGGTGAGTCTCGTCTACCTACCTTTATCTATTTATTATTTAAAGATTATTCCTGTTTCTTATTATTATAGATTATTATAGATTCTGCTTCAATGGACTCAATTAGAAATTGGTAATTGTCTGCTGTATATCATCGATTAATTCCAAGTTTTTCTTCTTTTTTTTCATAGAAAATCTACCAAATTTCTATTCGTCTTTCCTTTTCGTAATTTTTAAAACTTACAAGATGAAAAACAAACTTTTTTTTCTTTATTTGCTTGATCATAAAATTCAGATTTTTTAAGTAATCATTATTTGTGTATTTTTTATATATTGAAACTTTTAATTAAACATTTTTGGTACTTTGTGCTTGTTATTAAAAGCTATTGATAAGCCTCATTATATCTCTAATAAGATTCTTGAAAGTGCTCAATAAAAATAGAGACAGCGACTTAACCCATAAGAACCCACTGTGATACAATTTAATTGATCTGCACAGCCTCTTATAAAATATATTTTATCCTTGATTTTAACTCATGAAGTGTACTAAGTGACATCTACTGAACATCTTGGTGCAGTCGCATGACTGTCAATTTACCTACCCAGAATCCCACAATGTTCCTTCAAGTAGAAATGGGTCTGGGTTCTTATGGGTTAAGATAGATTGGGAACTTGAGGTGGGGTTCAAAAGAACTTAAATGTTTCTGGTGTAGTCTTTTAGAACTGAAGTATTTTGTTTAAAAGATCTAAGTTAATATTTATTGTATTTGATGGCATATAAGATATATATTTCAACAGAGAATATTAAAGAAAAAAAACATTTCCCTGAATACTTCTTGTTTATCACCATCTATAATGTTACCATATCGCACTGGGGTTTGCTGACTTTAACATCATTCTTCTCAACACACTTGATGATGCATTTAAAAACTGAAACACAGTTCTATTTTTCTCCTAATTTTACGTCATTGACAGTGTCGGATGGGGATCACATTAACAACACTGGGGGGAAAAAAAAAAGAAAAAAGAAATCAACTAAATCTAAGTGACAGCTACTTTTAACAGACAGCGTTTACCAAGTCTCTTTCTCTCTTCTTTGTGTGAGTGTGTGCGTCTTTTTTTTTCCTCTTTTCTTTTACTTAGTCTCTTCCTGTCATTTGAATCTTCCAATATTCACTGTGAGGCACAATGCAAAAATCCGCAAATCTCTCTATTGTTTCCGTCTTTCCCATTTTAGAATCGGTTTTTACGCATTTTGAGTTTAATGTTTTTTTCCACCTCCTCCCAAACAAAATTCCAAATTCCACTCTTGTATGAAGAATTCATTGATTGGAGACGGCTTAATTCCAGGATAGGAAATGGCACTCTTTGCATTAACAGGAAGAGATTTTAGAATTTTTAGTTCTCTTCTTAAGAAGAGTCGGAGGAGAACGAGATTGAGAAATTGGAAAGCTACCCTATACTTAAAATCTTTCTTTATTAATTTTTGTAATAAAATGAAATGCATTTCTTGAAATTAACTTTGCTAATTTCAGCCTTTTAAATAACTCAAATTTTTCAGTTAGAGACAGGATTAGTTGGTTAGGTGGAACAGTCTGATTTCTAAAAACTGTGTTCCAATGGCAGCTCTCACTGATAAACTTAGCTGCTTATTAATTACTGCTACCCACAACAGACCAGTTTAATCACTGTTGCTGGGTTTAGGTTATTCATGCGTTCTGACATTTATATCTATCTATCCAGACTTTGCCTAGCCCTAACCGTTCATAGTAGAAACTTGAAATTTTGCACACGCACGCACATGCACATACACATACACAGCTCAATGAGTAGGGAAAATGTTTTTTTGGTTTGTTTTTTTTTAAATTCCCCTCCTAAAAAGGTTTTTAGTGGGGGTTCAATTTACAATGGAGGTTCATACCAAATTGGTCCCTAATTTGTATCCAGCAGCATTCACACTTTTTTTTTTTAAATTTGGACTTTTTAGTGATCACAGCCCCAAAAAGTTAAGAAAAGTAATTTACTCAATAATCATTTCTTTTTTCAATTGATCATCCCCAACACGGCATGCTACCAAAAGAGGTTGGTCACGTGACGGTTTCTATTGAGTGGCTAACCAGACCTGTCCATCTATCAATTAATAAGATCCTGTCAATCATTTCTAAATTTGACCAGCAGATATTTATTTCTTTTTTAAATTATAAATTTATGATTCAAATCATACTGGTAGTATTTTCATCAAGGTAACTGTACCACCATCACTGCTTAATTTATGAGGTAAAAAGCAGCATATATGGTTGGCAGTGATTCATAATTTCCCATTGGAATGCTAGTTATTATTATATTTCATGCATTTGCATGTTAACACCAGATGTCTGGTGGTCATCGCTGGAGACTGACAGATAGTCTCCTCAAATCTCCAGCACCCTTCAATATCCCTTGACAATGAAACCTACACCGAGTTACAGAATAAAAAGAAAAAGATTGAATAGGTATAAATCTTTCTAACAGATCAGCATCTAAACATAAAACATTTTTTGTGTTTACTTATCAGCAAAAAAGACTGTCACCTTTTATAAATCAGCAGACAAGATATACATTCACACATTTTGAAAGAAACTGTTGCAAATTAATAAACTAGAAGGCAATGCCATGCACAAACTAGAAACTGAATGAAAATCAGTTCATATATAGCTACGACAAAGCGGAGGTGACTTGTTCGATTTTCTATATTTCACAATCAGAAAAAGAAGTTTTTGGATTTGCCCCAACTTTTAACCAATTTTTCCACAAAAATGTCATTGAAATTCAGAGAACTTGTTGAGATATTGTGCAGACAGACATGAGTGAATACAACTTCCAATTTTGTTAGCCAAGGTAAACAGAAGAGAAGAGGAGGTGAAAGAAACTGAAAGAATATCAATAGAGACCCCAAATCAATCAATTGGTTCAATATTCCTTGCCGAGATCAAAGTATTTTCAGTTAAACACAAACAGCCATTCATGGATAATATTACAATAATGGTTTCACAGTGACTATTGTTGGCAGGATCCTATTCAGAGCTAATGAGCATTGTAATGGGGCTTTGATTTTGGTGATGGATCGAAAGTCTAGAGGTACTTACAATGTCTCACGGAGATATGTCTTCTGCAAGAGATGCATTATGTTAAAAAAAAGAAATCCCAAAGAACCCTAGAGGGTAACTTCTAAGGACATAGGTATATGGCTGAGAAAAGGACTGTGTTCAACAAACACTGTGCTCCATAGTTGCAACCCTTTCTTACACCTCTGCTTGAATAATACAAACATGATGTATTGGAAAATATAACCCATTTATTCTATATATCACCTACAGAAACCTCTTATTTCTAAAGATATTTCAGTATTACTGAGGCGAAAAGTGTCATTTGTAAGGAGATAAAGGTTGGCTAGTTTTATTTATGTGTGTGAGACCACTACAGTGTTGATTGCCTGCGTAGATTCAAGCTTACCAGAGATTCTCTCTTACTCTACAGGAAAACATGGCTCATACAGGTTTTAACTGTTTCAGATCTTCAAATGAGCAGGGTTTTTAATTTTTTTCCGTTTAGACGGAACGGAAAAACTGAAAACAATTTAAACCCTCGCTCACTTGAAGAGCTGAAACAGTGAAACAAAGTTTAAACCCTGTATGAGACATGTTTTCCCATATATTTATATTTCAGCTCTACCCCTTTTATAATAAAACAATTTTAAGATAATACATCTGTATATCTATTGACTTTACTTATATATATTACACAGAAATCAACACTTAATATTGACTGCCAGTTTCACGCTTCCGCAATCTTCAGACCATGAAGTGTTGATTTCTGTGTCTACACTGACTATATTCACATATGCTCTATCCCAGATATCGACTACTCACTCTTCCCTGATAAATAACAACTCTCAAACACAATAACAGTCAAATAAGCAATGGCAGCAAACAGTTAAGAACAAATTTGTACATGCTGGTGGTAGTAGTAGT
>VCCN01004630.1:4184870-4199544 GCA_006491835.1 Architeuthis dux
TCCATTTTGTAGGCCACAATCTTGCACGTAGGAAGCTGAAATATTTCATCGCAGTACTTCTGTTCACGGCAGAGGACATAGGCTGAGTGATTTTTTAAAGGTAATTTTGCATCTAGAAAGCTGAAATTTGGCATAGGGGTATATCCTTTCACACCGGAGGACATGGGCTATGTGAGGTTGACCTTGAAGGTTATTCAAGGCCACCAGAGGTGATTTCTAGCAATCAAAGCAATTGTAAGGCACATTTTTACACCTGGAAAGCTGATATTTGGCATAAGAGCACAT
The DNA here is from genome assembly GCA_006491835.1 of Architeuthis dux. Taxonomy (NCBI): domain Eukaryota; kingdom Metazoa; phylum Mollusca; class Cephalopoda; order Oegopsida; family Architeuthidae; genus Architeuthis; species Architeuthis dux. Next base: position 4,185,156 of record VCCN01004630.1, read on the forward strand.
CTTCTCACAGTGAAAGTAATCAAGTAAAACAGTTTTTTAAATTCTTCCTTCAGACATTTTTCTTTCAAAAGACTTAACAGATAAATATATAGTGCCCAATAAGATTTTAATGATTTTTTACATTTTCATTTGATAATCTTTGTTTTAATAATTACTTTTTTAAAAAGTATCATTTCAATATTTTCCAGTGATTTACCGATATATTTTTTAAAAGATTGGGATTCCCAGCATAGCACAGGGAAAAATAACTTCAAATTTGACAACACAGTAAAAAAATGTATTCTTTAATATATTTCTTCTTACACAACACAAACCACAGAGCAAAAAACTTATTTAATTTAGTGTACACCTGTGCATTATTGATGATATTTCAGTACTTTTGCATATATTTCTCATAACGGGTGTCACACACCCTGGGCAGGCGCACACACACACACACTCTTGGGCAGACCCATGCGCAAATATTCGTTTTAGTCAAATATTTGAAAAGATTAGAAATAAAATAATTTTTTCAAGTAATTCTTTGTGCTCTCAATCCATATGACCTTTGTTTCCTCTGGTAAATTCTCACTTTTGAGAACAATTAATTTTTAAGCTTTTAGGAGGGGGATTCTATTTACAATGTAACTACAATGCTAATTTGACATGGGAGTGTGCACAAATAATGGATTAAAACAAACTTAATTTTATAAAAACTTTATAAAATATAATTTGTTTTCCTGTGTTATATTTGAAGCTAATTTTCCCTGGGCAATGCCGGGTATCATTGCTAGTAGAAAATAAACTGTGTGTGTGTGTGTGTGTGTAGGGGGGGGGGGAATATCTTGATTTTTATGTTTGCATGTAAAATACACACATTCAAAAATATATATGTGTATATGTATGTGTGCAAGTATGTATGCACACATAAACAGATTCTTAACCACAATAACAAACTTGAGTCAACAGACTATTCAACAATCAAGTAACATTCAGCTTAAGACTCTAAAATTCCACCTCCTGATCAATATTCCCTCTGATCTTTTCATGGCCTGTGCAGGACGAAAAAGCCTGTGAGCAACTGAAGAAGTGGAGTGTCTTCTTTTTTTTTTAGACAATCATTGATTTTTTTTCTGTCCAAATATTAGTTACTTTTAACAAAAAGTGTAGAATAAAAGAAATGATTTATTTGGTGTATTGATTTTTCATTATTATTTATTCATTAGAAAAGATGAATTTTTGATAGACAGCCTAGTGACAGAATTTATGCAACAATTTGTACACACAATAATCTTTGCATAAACCAGCAATCAAATAATGCTACTTAAAACAAGAGTGATATGACGATTGCTTATTCAGCCACATAGTTTTATTACTGAACTTTATTTTTCTTTAGTGAAACTCTCAGGACTAGGCTGACCCAGCTGGATATCTCTACTCTGTTGGCTTTGCCAGGAGGTAAAACTGGGGCTAAGAAGAAGATCAAATCAACTCTGTGCCATGCAACAAAACACCTGATCCAGTTCTCAGCCAATTTCTACCAAAGAATGACTGAAAACAGATAAATGTTGCTTGTATTACTAATGAGTTGTTGTCTTTAATGCACTCTGGCCTCAAATGATTGATTAAAAGGCATTGATTAAACTCATTGATAACAAGTCTCTTACCAATTACCAATTACTGAGCGTTACTGCTATACCATTGAGCATTTAGTTGATTCTTTGGCTTTAATTCAAGAACAACTCTTCTCCCATATCCTTCTTCCTTGCATTCTACCACCTGCCGAGACTCTGAATGATTCTTGGGTCACTGCCACCAACGATACACAAAATTCTGAACTTCTTACACGCAGGCTTCTTAGCAAAGTCAACCTCCAAAAGCTTAAAGTAATCTTATTTTCTCTCACTTGCAGGTGTGGTTCAATGAGTAAGGCAATGGGATAACATGTAAGGCTTTTAATCTTCAATTTCAAAAGCCAGATAGATATTTACAGAGTTGAGACTCATCACTACAAAATCACAAGTGAGAGAGAGAATGAGAATGATTTCAATCCAAGAGACTCTTTATTCTGTTTAAGACTTGTACAAACAAATTGGGAGAAATATTTTTTTTATTTCTGGGACAAATAATGGTAAAGTTACCTAAAATTCAGGGCTTCTGAAATTACAAGGGTCTTTGATGTCTAAAGCTAAAATTGTCTTTAAGAGATGAAAAATCTCAACCAAATGAATTATATACTTAAGACAAAAAAAAACAAAAAAGTTAACCAATACCTCATTTTACATTTCCTCTAACAAAAACCTTATTATAATGAACCTTAATGTTGCAACTACTTAACAGCCAATATCATGAAAAAAAATAAAAATAAAGACATTATCATTGCTTGCCTGTCTCCAGAATTTCCCCGCTTAAGTCACTCAAACTTTTGTTGCTTCTCATGGATAGTTTGAAATGTTCAAGATCTAATCTCCATAGCATTCAGATAACAGGGGTAACAGCAAGTGCAGATGATATTCAGAATATTAACTGCATGCTGATAACGAGACTCTCACTTATGACAACCTTGGGAAGTTCAAAGAACCGCAAGTGTCTAGTTCAAACAGCAAAGAAGAAACTCCTCTACAACCGTTTTTAACAACAGAGATCTCATCTTAAAGCATCAGTGAAATAATTTGGCTTTAGAGCAACTTCCAGAAAACAATTAAAATTTTTAACAAAACTTTAAAGATTTGTAATTGTCGTGCTGCATTGTTATAGGGAAAGATCAGAGTTTTGTAAAAAAGGCAAAGCAGTCAAACACTGATGCCCTTTGTATGAAAAAATAAAAATCTAACAAAACCAGTAGAGTAACATATTTATTTTTTTGTTGCTTCCTATTTTTCACTTGTTGCATAAACTAAAAAAAGTATTGTTTTGATTGAATTATATATAATCTTCTCTAAAGGACGTTTCTATATATTTAGGACTATCATATTTTAAATAAGTGTATATTTCTTTCAATATTTAAAAGAACTTATATGCATAAAAACTATGTTTTTCCTCTGATAAAGTTTCTGGTAGGGAAATAAAAAAGTGGAACATATTAATTTTGTTAATCGAGGTATTGGTGTATAGGTTGAAACGTAGCAATAAAAATAACAAAGATGAGAGTATTTGTCCGACTAATTCATGAAATAATTGCAAAAGTTCACAAAATCTGGTTTCTTGAACAAATGTTGCAGACAAGGATTTTCAGTGTTTTTCACAGATTTAGAAAAATACAAACTGAATACGGAGCAGAATTTAAACAAGAACAAAAAAGACAATCAAAAAGGAATTCGATTGAGCAAAGTCATTTGCTATCATTTCTGCAGCTTGCATTGCATTAAACAACAATGTTTGGCACTTGGTCTGCAAGAGGAAACAACGAAGAGAGGGAACAATCGAATTAAAAGCATTTTATTATTTGATGCATTGTGGGTAATTGTTATCACACAATAACAACTTTGCTTACAATTGGAGTAAAAGGGAGAGAAAGAAGAGATTGTCAAGTGTAGAGGAAGCTAAAAATGGGACCAGAACAGGATTTTATTGATTTTTCTTTTTTTAGTACCAAGATTTATTTTGTTAGGTAAACCAGGTTTTTATTCTAACAAATTGTAAGCTTTTGAATGTAGAAGTCACCAAATTAACAAAATTCATCTGCTTACAAAAGGTGTTCATGAAACAAGAATTGTTCCCCCTTCTTGTGCAATTTACTTTGTCTTATTTCTTGTAAAAATACTTTGAGAGAAATTGGAAAGGATAAAAATAGGGAATGAACAAATTGAAAATTCAACAAAGTCAACATTTAATAATGAATTTCAAAACAATCACAGTAGTGAGGCATGCATAATATGTAGGGTTAAAAAGAGTTCAAAGTTCAGATGAACAGAAATATCTAAAATATTTATAACACTATGAGAATTGAAAAGAACTTCTGTTTGGATTTATCTCGGATAGGTCTGGTTCCTTTTTTTTTCAAATATACCTATAACGATAGGTTAGAAAGCATTTGGTATGAATAGAGACATTCTGAAGAGCACCTTATCAATGTGCTTAAAGCGTAAAGTATATAATAATACCAGCCATGACTTACGGATGCAAAACATGGAAATTAACAAAACAAGCTGAAAACCAACTTAGAATAGCACAGAGAGCCATGGAAAGAGCAATGCTAGGGATAATTCTAAGAGATAGAAAAAGATCAACATGGATAAGAGGGAGGACTAGATTGAAGGATATTATACAAATAATTAAGCAGCAAAAACTGAGATGGGCTGGTCACCTAGCAAGAAGAGATGACAATAGATAGGGGAAAAGACTAAACGATTGGTGCCCATGTGACAGTAAACAAGATGGAGGGATGAGATAGAAAAGTTTGCTGGTAAGACGTGGCAGAGGTTAGCACAATCTAGGTCGTCATGGAAGGAGATGGGAAAGGCCTTTGTCCAGCAGTGGACTTATAACAGCTGATGATGATGATACAATACAGGTTGTAAGAAAAGTTTGTGGTGAATAATTAAAGACATGTTAATTGAATGTTTACCAAGCAAACTCATTTGTAAAGGTTTTGTATTTAAGTTTACAAATAGAACTGTAAACATTGTTAATCAGAAGGAAAGTTTATGGATAATTCACAAAGTAAAGTTGTTATAAAAGTCTTTGTTAAAAGTCCAGTTGTTAAAAAGGAATTTAAAAGTTCTTATAGTTTTGGTGTTCATAGTGTGAATGCAAAAGAATGTGAGTGTTGAAAAGTGGAAACCATATAAAAATCGAAATAAATGAAACTCATCAAAACATTTTTACCTCAGTGATGAGGGCTCTGTTACCTGACCAGTTTGGGTGCAGAAAGTGAGTGAGCTGTGCTTCATCTTATATAGTTTCTGTCAACTCAAATTGGCAGTAACTCTATTTCTTCCTATCTGCGTATCCATACAAAAATGATCTTGATTTTATTGCTCATTGCAGTTGAAGATTTGGTTGTAACTAATGGAAAGTTTAGATTTTTTTTTCACTTTAATTAAAAATGAAAATTATCTATAATATAATGATTCAATTTCCGTATGTTTGTTTGTAACTATAACACTCCAAAATGGCACATCATAGTGCAATTTTTGTCAGAGCATTCTAATGGTATAGAACTAACTTTAAGAATAAAGCTATTTCCAGCCCGACATTGGTCAGAATTTGAGGAGGAGTTAAAAGAAAAATGGGTGATAAATGGGAAGAATTCAGAGAAATGTGTTTCTTTTCTTCTTAATATTCCCTGCTGAAATGGTGAGTGTTCTTATATGACATCAAATACAGTAAGTAAAAATTTTGCAAATTCTAGATCTTTTTATAAAAAATAGTGGATTCAATGGAAATATATAGGTTTTGGGTTTTTTTTTTCTTTAATAGACTAAAGTTCGAGAATTCCTCCAAAGTTCACTCTTAAATTTGAAGGCTGTATTGCTAACTTTTGAAATTTGAGTCAGTGTCTCCTTGTCTATTTATTATTTGGGGAATCTTACTATAATTCAGCAAATATCTGTCCATCTGTTTGTTATGACATACTTCAGGGATGGCTAGAGCTATGGCCACCAAATTTTCTATTTCAAGTTATTACTAATGGGAAAGCAAGACTGTTTTTTAGCATATTATGGTTTGAAAATTCCAAGACTTAAGTTTTTAGCAAGGAGTTTGATTTACAATGTAAATATAAGGCTAAATCGAACCCTTACTTTGTGTCCGTCAGGTTAGCTAAGCTGAATCTTTATCTTTTTGTTTAACCACAAAGTTGGGTTTTCAGCTAGTAATGAAAATTCCATATTTCAAACTTTAGATAACAATTGAAAAAACCCCAAAATAAAACAATCTTTCCAACTTACCTGTGCAAATGCAACATATCTACGGAAAAGCCAGATAACCAAGATCATAAAAACACTGAAAGAAAAAAAAAAAGATTAAATAGATAAAATGTTTAGCACCAGAAAAAACAAGTTAGAACCAAAATAGTAAGAAATATGAATTATTCATCCAAGAAGGTGAACAATTTCTCAAAGGTCTTAACTCAATGTATTTTATATAATAGAAATATTATTGAAGCAAGAGGTTTGAATCAGAGAAGAAGTGGAAAAAATTAAATACAAATTTGGTTAAAATTGTATTTAGCAGTTTTTTTTTTTAGGGTAGCAAGTAAGAATTATTTGGAGGAATGGTTTTATTTTTGAGTGGGATTTTAATCATTCTAAGGATGCTTTTTTAGCAGTCTAATATTGCAATAACACCCTATTGAAAATTTGTCATTGCATGCATAGTGTTTTTGATAATATGAATAAGGCAAATTGTATTATACAGGTTTCCCCCACTATCCAAAAGTAGAGCGTTTTTATTTTCCATTAGATGAAGCATTGTCAATCACTATTATTATTTTTGACTCAGTACTTTCTTTTAATTTTTTCACAGCTTAACTTAGGCCACCAACAAGCTACGAGAATAGAGGGTAGTATAGGTTTTAAGGTTAGATTTGATCTTCTGCCAACTGTAGAGTTCTTGTAGTTCAGTTGGTAAGAGCAGCGGATGCGTTTAACCAGGCTTCCCCAGAGGCAAAAGGGACGAGAGTTTGTGTCTCACCGAAAGCTTATCCTTTATTTCCAATCCAGACTGTTTACACACTGCCATAGATTGACGGCCTAAGCAAGGTTACGATAAAAAGTAAATAAAAAATTAAGATGAAAGAATATACAAATAAAAAAATGAATAATTGATGTGAAAACTTTGTCAATGAATTGTTTTAATTAAAGTATTTTTTTAATTTTTTTTTTTTAAATCACTAAAGATTTTTAAAAAATGATAAGGATTCCAAGAAACATTGAACAAAATCAATATTTGATCTGGCACATTTTGTTCAGACATAAATTCTTATTATTAGAATCAGTTTTTGATCGATATGTGAATAAATCCATAATCAATTGACAAGAAAAATCAAATAAAAATGAATTGCTATTTCTATCATAAAACCTTTATTTTATTTTATATCCTGTAACCCAGTGCAGGGTTGATGGGGGACTACAGATGATTTCATCAAGGGTGTCATGTGTGAGCCTGATGGAGCCCTTCTCTCAGATTGGTTTGGAATCAGAGTTGTCAGTTTCCTTGACTAGTTGCCAACCATAGCTAGAAAGCCCAGTTTGCCCTGCTATTTACTCATTATTGGAAGAAGACATGGATTCATGCCTTTCTCAATGGCATTAGGGTGAAGTGAACACAAACCGTCTTAAACAGAGATTGAACTGCATATCCAATAATGATACAGAAAATTTCAAAATATATATTTTACTCTCTTTCAGCCAATAGAAATCTTAGAAACAATGTATTTGGTCTAGAGCTTGTCAAGCATTTTAACCCAACAAATATTAACAAAGGGTCAAGAAATGTTTTTTTTGTTTTTTTACACCCAACAAAATTTTTTAAAAAATACAAATTACCAAACTAAATCATTGCTATACACCGATTTACTCAGACAAGTCTCCTCATATCGTTTGTTATAATCACAAGGTGTTGGCCATTGTACCCTCCAGCCTTCTTCAGATGTCTGTTGTAGTTGGTAACCTTCTGGGAATTTCTAACCAAACCTTTTATTCGATCCACCCTATGTAGATTGTTCTCATTCTGCTGACCATGCCAGAGGATATCTTGTATCGGTTAATTCTTCCAAGTTAATTTGTCATTGCGATGTTGCTTATCTTCCTCTTTCACTGAAAGAGAGTATATGTCCTACAGGACACATGGCCTAGTGGATAAATTGGTTAAGTATATCTAGTAACCTGTCTGGCAGTCATGAGTTCAATCTCTGGGTCAGGTAGTGCAAAAAAGTCATACTCTGGTTCAGGGTACAACGAGTAAAATGTTGTGATTATAACAATCAAGATGAGGACACTAGTCAGAGTAAATAAGTGTATAATAATAATAATTTCCCATCTCAGAAATTCAGACAAAAATAAATCATTGCTTTTCGATGTTGTGTACTAAAAGTGCCGGAATTCGTTTAATAAAGATTGTTCATCTGATAGAGTGCAGTCCAATTTGTTGGTCAACTTTATTGGCCGTGTTGCTTGTCAAGATCGAAAAAAAAAACGTTTGTATTCCTCATCTGATTCATTGAGACAAATATTTTATTCTAGTCAATGGAAACCGATTCCATCAGAAACCATTTCCATCAAACGTCTTTTGAAAAGACGACCCAAGTCATTCCAGAGAGTGTACTTATAAAGTAATCAATATCTGTCCAGTGAAATCCAATACTCCATTTTCTTTCTAAAATAAAGATTACCTGTTTTTGTTTTTTTTGGAGTTCTTTTCTTGGACAGTTTTAGCATATTTGATATACATTGGGAAAGGAATTCTTGGTGTATTTTTACAAACAAACAATCTAATCACTCAACTGAACAAGTACTGAAAGTCACCATTGTGGCATATCAGTGAAGTGTGTTCAGCGATGATAATGTCCAAAAATAATCCATTTTGAAATATGAGCTGTCAACTGACTAGATACTACTAGGAATTTCTCTGGCATTGTAGTACTGGCCAACTACTTTTGGGTGACCATTTACAACAGATTATATCTTCAATAAAATTGAAGTTTTAATATATCAGAGATATCCTTGAAGCCATTAGCAAACTTAAATGGCAATGGGAAGGCCATGTTGCAAGGATGTCAGACAACCACCAGACATTGCGAAACATAATATAAATCCTTCAAGATAATGAGCAAAATTGTGGTCGGCAAAAAGTAAGATGGCTTGATGATCTAAACAAGTTCAGAATGTTTTGACACCATGAAGCTCAAACATAAAAAAAAATTGCAGATCCTGGGGAAGGCCAACAACAGACTTTAAATGACTGATAATGATGAAAGTGAAATACTGTCTATTAAAAAAAGAAAAAATAACAGGTCTGGTTAGTCACTCAATAGAAACTGTCACGTGACCAATGTCTTTGGCAACATGTTATGTTGGGGGTGATCAATTAAAAAATTGGAAAAAAGAGGTGATCAATACTTCTCACGCATTTTATTGAAAAAAAAGTCTGAATTTAAAAAAAAAAAATTTTTTTAAAAAATCAATCCAGACACAATATATCAGATATCCTTGAAGCCAATTTAGCATGAACTTACATTGTCAATTGAAACTCAATAAAAGATCTATTTGGTGGGAAATTTTCAAATTTTCTATGCATAAGGAATAAATGTTTAAATTATCAGCCCTCTAGCTACATTGGTGCAGCCTGTAAGTGCGATACATATATACATAGGTTTCTTCAGTTTTCAACTGAGTCCGGTTACATTGACAGTTTCTAATACTCACAAGAGTCTTTTCATCCAGCAATTAATTACTTTTGTCCTCAAAAGATAAATACCCATTGGTGTAGGCATTATATAAATCACTTAATGACATAGAAAATATTTGCTTGAAAAATCCTACCAGAAGATTTTCTACCCCAAAAAGGTATAAAGGCTTTTATTTTCCACTGAGGACAAAAGTACTAAACAAGTCATAACTACATCATAAATTTACACTTATTAACCTTTAGCACTCTGCATTCTTTTTCAAGGGTGCCAAGATTTTGTGCACTTTGCAATCCTGTACCTTGTATGTCTGTTCATGCATGACTGAAATAGACATAAAATTGACGTTGCAACACAAATGCGAAATTCAAACACAGTGTCGACAGTTTAGATCAGCATCAAAGAACAGAATTCTCTCTTGTCCTTTTAATACTATTTAATTTTGAGCAAAGTTAAAATTATATAAAGCCAACTTTGAAGCCCATTCACAACTATAAAATTCAGCTCAAATAAACAGTTTTAAAAAAGATTATCTAACAAGTCACTTCCTATTTATAGAATTTATATTTCAATTATTTACTAATTCCTCCCCTTTTCTTATAAAGAACAGTAATTAGCAGTTAATAAACCTGGAATTATCTCTCTTGGACAGAGTTTTTTTTGTTAATTTATACTTAAATTAATTACTCGGAAACTGGTTGCCCATTTGAACTGGAAATTGCTTTATTCTCCAAGTTAGAGCATTTTAACAGTATTGTGCTAACAAAAATTGCCCAACGATGTGCTGTTTTTGTTGTATAGTAACAAATATACAAAAATTGGATCATTATAATATAGATTTTTCCTCTCACAAAAAAACAAAAACATCTTCCAATGAAAAAAATTATATTATTTTCCTTTTTATTCCTCTATGAATAGAAGACACTTTAATACTTATGTATTTAAAACACAATTTAAACCCACCTACACGCATACAAGTAAAAAAAAATTTTCTAAAAAGAGTTAAGAAACTCAGAAATAAATGTCATACATTTTGTTAATATCCTGCCATAGTCAAAATTTGAAGAAGAAAAGAAAAAAGATTGAAATTGTGTCTCTGACTCTGCGGGAGAGAAAACAAGTGTGTCATAGAAGCAGGTAAATAGGGTAATTGCTCCATTTATTATAGATAAAATGTATACCAATACCTACTTTGCCGCTACCTGCACATCAGTTTGCTTTTGAACAATGTTACTCAAACTATCTGATCTCACGTTTTTTTCAATGTGTCAGGGACTGGTAGCATATCTGTGACAACTTATTCATACATGATCAGTAAAATATTAATTGAACATTCGTAGTAAAGGTAATCTTTATTGGAAAAATATAATGAATTTATTAAAAGTTAACATTTTTTTGAAATTATATCTATTTTGTAAACAAGTAATACAAAATTGAAAAATAAATAAAGAATAATTTAAAAAATAAGCAAACCTAGCAAAAGTATTAAAAACAAGTTACTAAGTAATAAAATGACAAATTATAATAAGTAAAGTAGATTAAAAACAACAAATATAGTTATCACTTTATATTAAATTTGACTAGTTTTTACCTTCTTCCTAATTTTAGTTGTTTTTATGCAACTTATTTTTCGGGTCACTGTTTCTATGGCAACAAATAACAGCAAAATCGGATATAAAGAGTAAACCTTCGGTGAGAATCAAACTCACACCCTCATTGCCAGAGGGAGACTAGTTTACGCCTAGCTGCTTTTACCAATTGGCCACAAAGACTTCATGAATTAGCAAAAGCTGATTTACACTTATAAACTCACTCTCTATAACGGACTCTCTGCGCCATATTTTTATGTTGTTTTACATATGAGACCTAGTAGTCTTTTATAAACCAATCTTTATTATTATTGGATGAAGTATTGTAATACACCACTTTTTATTAAATTTGACTAGTTTTTACCTTCATCCTAATTTTAGATGTTTTTAAAGCAACTTATTTATTCAGGCCACTGTTTCTATGGCAACAAATAACAGCGCAATCGAAAATAAAGAGTAAGCCTTGGTTGAGAATCGAACTCACACCCTCATTGCCAGAGGAGACTAGTTTACGCCTAGTTGCTTTTACCATTGGCCACAAAGACTTCATAAATTAGCAGAAGCTGATTTACACTTATAAACTCACTCCCTCGAATTAATAAGTTGTATAAAAATAACTAAAATTAGGATGAAGGTAAAAACTAGTCAAATTTAATAAAAAATGGTCTGTTACAATACCTCATCAAATAATAATAAAGATTGAAATACAGGTATGTTTCTACTACGAAAGATGAGACTGCTTCTTTGTCATCTTATCAAATCTTGGTTCAATTGAAGACAATACCACATGCAATTGAGAATGGATATCTAGTAACACATTATTTAAACATCATTGAAGATGTGAAATGATCTGCAGCCTATGGTTCGCGTACAAGTGCTGGTACATGTACCACACTTTTAGTAACACTGCTTTCGAATATTCACTTGAGCAGGTCTTCCCACCAGCTACTGATTTTACAGTTAAATTACGCATCACTGGAAAAAAAAAAAAAGCGTATAGGATCTTGATGTTTTTTTGAGTGTACTGTACACAACACACGATTAACATATGGCATGAACAATTTTGTTTATACTCAGTCTACGGTTCTGTATTTGGTAAACACAATTCTTGGAGAAAAACAAGACAAACCCAAGATAGAATTGAGGCAAGACAAGATGGAAAAAAGGTTAAGTGCACAATTGAGGCAATAGAATCCCAGCAGTCAGGGGTGGGGATAGGTAGGACCCCCCACCCCCAAGAACAGTCAGAACCCCCACCCAAGCCACGATCAGTTAATAGCATTCATTGCAATTATGACAATACAAAACAGATCTTTATTCACAGTCCCATTTACAAATGAAGAAAAGAGTCTCTACACCTAATTTATATAAGTGCTCAGCCAATCTTCATTGAAGAGAGCTGAGTATCAGCAATGATTTTAATGAGTACAGTTTGATCCAAGTTCTTAAAGTGCAAAACGCTGTACAAAGTGTTTGATTCTAATTCATCAAATCAAAAAGTCATCCGAAGAAGAAATATCATCAGTTTTATGAAAAGACAGAATCTATGTCCCACAGAAGAATTGGTGTTTGCATACGCATCTATACATGTTGCTGTTTTTTAAACAAAATAGTCTGAATAGAAGTAGAAGCATAGAAGTAACTTCACTTCTAAATATAAAAAGATTGTTTTGTTAACAACACAAAGTCCTACCAAGATACAGAAAATAATGTGGAACCAAAAGATTCTTTTATTTCCCGATCTGCACTGTTTACTCATGTGGTACATTGACGGCCTGAGCAAAGTTGCAATAAAAAAGCAACTAAAAAATTAAAGATGAACGAAAATACTAATAAAAAATTAATAATAATGGTAGACAATACTTCATCTAATAATAAAAGATAAAAATTCCTGTTACTAACATTACTAGTGAATAAACAATAACAAATATGGTGCTGAGAGTGATCAGAGAAAAAAGAACAGATAGGTTTAAAGGTTAGATTTGGCTTCTGCCAAGCCATCAAGTTCTCATAGTTTAGATAAATAGAGTAGCTGGTGTATTTAACCAGGCTTCCCTGTGGCAAAAGGGACATAAGATTGTTTCACCAAGAGCTTATCCTTTATTTTCTAACTCCCATAGGTTGACGGCCTGAACAAAGTTGCGATAAAAAGCAACTAAAAAATTAAAGATGAAAGAAAACACTAGTCAAAAATTAATAAAGAATTCTTCTAGAACATTATTGTGCAGAAAAATAAATAGAATTGCTAAAATGTTAATCCTTGTTTATCACCATCCATTTCTCTAAGTGGTGTGGGAAGTGATAGGGAGTTCAATACCTCACCCACTGTCCCCACCCACACCACACACAATCAATATCCGTCATTTTTTAAAAGGCCATTCATTAAACACATACACACGGTTGATATAACATCAAAAACGTAAGCAGGTTTGTAAACAGATTCTTTGTTATAAATCTGCCATAGAAATTTATAGCCAGAACCACTTATTGTCAAGGGATGGAATAAATAAACATGAGAGAATTATTCAAAGCAATCAGAATAGTCACGAGAACCATTTGTAATTAGAGTTGAGGGCAAACATGGAAACTGAGTAATGTTAATGATAATTGTTATTACTAGCTGAAAACCTTCTTACTGGGCACGTTTCAACTAGTTCTTGCAGAAGACTACAGGGCAAAGTCAGGAATTGACTTTGTTTTCCTACCCTGACAAGAACAATCCTCACCAAAATTAGGGGTGTAAACCAATATATAAAATCTCCATTCACCTACCGTGATTTGAACTCACAACCCCATGATTGCTAGCCGGGTGTCTTACTGACTGAACTAAATTGACAAGTATTAGATATTAATGATGATTTAACATACAGTGGGCTTATTTCATTCCAATAAATATAGAAAAAAATCTTTAATTTTAAAAATTTTTATATATACAATACAAAAGTTGCAGTAGTCAACTTCAATCGGAATAGAGGTAGGAGTGGAGTTTGACCCTGCAGCAACCAGTCTTGTATTTCTTGTTTGATTGTTCGAAATTTGCTTCATTTTTTCACATACTGCTACTCCATTCATCTTCATTAAAAAATAAATTAAAAAATCATCTCATTCAGGGCAAGCTATCAGCAGCCTGGCTGCTGATACTCCAAGAGAAGAATGAGTAGGCAGTGTTTGTGTTACTTTACTGCTATTAATCTTTTTTTCCTTTTAGGCTTCTGTACTTTAAAATTATGGATGTTAATTTTTGTCCGGACAAAAAGAAATCCCTCTTTTGCTTCCAGATTCATGGAACTCTTTGGAAATATAGTTTCAAAATTGCCCCAGTGAAATATCTTTCAAATAGAACTGTTTTCTTGGGGTAAAATACAATTTTCAGGGATTTTAAGGCAAATCTTCATTACTATAAGAATTGAGGTGTTCACTGATGGCATCTGTCTAACTGTACTTCATTAAATACTTCCGTACGTAGATGTAC
>VCCN01004630.1:4199601-4221464 GCA_006491835.1 Architeuthis dux
GTACTTCATTAAGTACTTCCGTACGTAGATGTACTTCTATCTGTACTTCACAGATTATAGCCGCAAAGAAACAAACGTTTGCAGATTAATTTCCCTTCAAGTCAGAATTCCCTGAAGAGCAACACACAGTACCAATTTCCCATTCCAAACAAACAAGCTAAATACAGGTTTCCTCCACTATCCCAGACCTCCCAAAATGGTGATGATGGTATGTTAGGATGAGTCATCAGATGTTGAGGTGTTGGGTGGTACAGAAGACTGGGGTGTAGGAGAGAGGGGGTGCATGCTGCCTCTATAATGGTTCACTGCAAAACAATGCTGAATGCTATTTTTGCTTTTCACCTTTTGGTGTAATGCGAACTTTTGAGAAGCATGGTATACCGGTACACCCCTTTTTGAAGATGGCATTTTTCTCAATGCAAAGAAAGAGTAGAAGACCTGAGATTTTGCAGCAAGAAATAAGTGTTCTTCGACTGTGCAATTTCCGAGAACAAAGCTAGATTTATTTTTATGAACCCCAAAATTGATCAATACTGACCCCTGCAAGACGAGGAGGTCAGTCCCGAGTGATTGCATTTGGGCAGACTTCACAGGCCAAGCGACTGACTAACAAAGGTGCGTAGGCTTTGAGGTTGCAGATAATAGGAGCAGCAAAGTGATTCGATTAGGCCTTTGTGCGTCCATTCACTGTGGCCAAGGCTGACAACAATAAGCAAGGGTTGGTCAATAAGAAAAATTGGACAAAGTCAACGGGGCCACATCGAGTGGAAAGAGCATCAACAACTAAAAGAAAATTTAATGGCTACAAATACAAATTAATTGATGGACAAGCGGTGGAAAAGGGAAATGGTTTGCCTTAAAGACATGCTTTGAAGTAGAAACACAGAGACAACAGGAGTTCATATGAATGTGTGCACATACGTTTGTTTATGAATGTTTGCATGTGTGTACATATACGTTTGTTAATGAATGTTTGCATGTATGTGCATATGTTTGCACATGTATACATATATGTGCGTTTATGAATTTTTGCACCTATGTGTACATATACATTTGTTTATGAATGTGTTCATATAGTTTGTTTATGAATGTTTGCATGTGTGTGCATATACATTTGTTTATGAATGTGTGTGTATATATGTTTGTTTATGAATGTATGCATATATATGTTTGTTTATGAATGTGTGCATATATATGTTTGTTTATGAATGTGTGCATATATATGTTTGTTTATGAATGTGTGCATATATATGTTTGTTTATGAATGTGTGCATAGGCTTTTGTACTTTAAAATTATGGATGTTAATTTTTGTCTGGACAAAAAAAAAATCCCTCTTTTGCTTCCAGATTCCGGGAACTCTTTGGAAATATAGTTTCAAAGTTGCCCCAGTGAAATATCTTTCAAATAGAACCGTTTTCTTGGGGTAAAACGCAATACTCAGGGAGAAAAATTGCTTCAGCCACTTAAGGCAAATTTCCATTACTATAAGAATTGAGGGGTTCATTGCATGTGTGTACATATGTTTATGATTGTTTGCACGTGTGTACATGTGTGTTTATGAATGTTGTCTGCACATGTATTTTTTAGAGAGAGATGTATAGACACAGCTTTTGGAAAGGTTTTGTAAAGATGACAGGAAATATAATAAAAATTATCTCAAATATTCCAAGTGTTTGTTTACATTTTCTTTTTGAGTTGTTCATTTCCATCTTCAGAAATAAAAACTTTTTTGTTTTTAGCTGATACACACAACAAATATCCAAGTTAACTTATGGATAAACTAGAGAGCACATACCTCAGCCAATGCCATTGTCACTAAAAACTGAATCAAAATCAATTCATAAATATCTACAATGCAGGTGAGGTAACTGTAAGTTTTGATTTTCCATAAGTCAGACTATTGTCTTAATATATGAAAAAATAACTAAATCTAAAAAAAGATTTTTTTAATTCCTGGACTCGGAATTTCCTTGAAAGGGAAATCTACAGAGACTGGTTTGAGTACTATAATGCACCCATAGCCAAACCTCAATAGTTGACTCCTTGAAGATTATAGCGCAACTTGAGTTTCAAGAAAGTCTTATGGTTATTTACTAAGCATAGTTTTGTCTGGCACAAGACCACAAGTGTGGAGCACCCATGGGGATTAAACTTCTTTACCCATGGCCCATCCTTGTCATTGAAATTCATTTTGAACTTTTGGAGAAATTGTGTGGACAAACAAATATATAGGGGAAAAAATAAAAAAATATCTCAAGCAAAAAAGAATTCCTGGATCTGCCCCCAAAATGTCATTTTTTCTGAGCCCATGCTCCCCTGCCTTCCACAAAATATCATCAAAATTCATTGAGAACCTTTGGAGATATTGTGTGGATGAACAGCCAAACATGAGTGAATACATATACCTCGTCCAATGTTGGCAGAGGTAAAAGATTGCCAAAATAGGAGCATCCAGAATTACATAAGAGGTTGAAGGAATAAAATAAGCAGTTTTTATATTTTATCGACTGATGGAAGTTTAAAGGTATATCTATATTCAGAGGATTATCAACTTGCTGATACCTCACTTGTACAAAACTTTTCAAACTAAAAACATGACATCAACTTCTGATATTTTGAAAACAATTATGAGGTCTTCATGCATCCAGTTGATCATAGCCAATACTGCCAAGTCTTCCTCGATGTTTTAGTTTATATGAAAGACAAGAATTTACTAAGCTAAGTCTGACAAAGGTCATGAATTTTGTAGCCATGAGTATTAATGATTTTTAAGGTTAGTTAAGTAACTGTGACTCAGATTACTAACCTGTTGTAATCTTCAATCTTATAATAAGCAATGTGTTAGTTCATCTGTCACTTTAAAAATAAAAATATTTGCTAAGGGTGACAATGCTAAGGGAGAGTAGCCTTTTTGCAAATGAGTAAAAAAATCTAGGTTCATTCTGGTCGCATCAAAAAATGGAACTCTTGTGAATTGAATTACAGAATAAAAATAAATAAATAAATTTCCCCAAAATGCAAGAGAAGTATCTTTAATCAGAAGTTACTCACAGTGAATTACTATTTGAATTCCTTCATGTGAATTTAAGAGTTAAATTACCCCTTAAACAATATATCAGTTTTGGCGATTTTGCACCTAACATCGCACAAATTGTATTTGTACACTCATGATAACTGTCAGCAGAGCAACGGGTCATAGACGAGACTACATAATTTTCTAGTTGCTCTTACCAATTTCCTTTTGTCTGACCCTTAAACATAGAAATGGAACTCCTACCTACCCACCATGTCAACACACAAGCCAAATGTTCAAATTAGATAAAAGAAGAATCCATCTTCTAGACAAGTGGACTTCTTTCTTCATCTGTGATCAAATAAAGATGAATAGAACTTAGTAACCAGCCGTTTCCACGACTGCGGCATGTTGTACATCAAATTTAATTTACTGCTGTTAATTCTATCTGCACAGTGGCCAATCCTCAACTCTAACTGCATTAGTTGTCATCATTGCACAACTGAACAATTATATTTATCAATAGAAAGATCAATAAATGGCAACATTCTTGTGTGTTGCTTCTGCTTGTTGTCCCAAGAGAAATAAGATCTTAATACAATTTAATAATTCAAAGAGTTTTTCGGACAAGTGAACTCCTTGTTGTTTATATTGTTCACATGATGTTTTGGTCAATTCATTCTATGGCCTTCTTCATGTGTAATATGTAATCTCTGTAAGGAAAAAGAATATTTTTCTGGTTTCTTTCTCCGGTAGTGTAAAAGTAGAAAGGAAGAAAAAACGGTATCAAACAGAAAATTTAAATGTTAACAGCAACTCTTAAAATTATAGACAGTTGAATAATCACCTGCCAAACACCGGCAGGAAGAAAAGAGAAATCTACAGAGCCTGGTCGAAGTACTATAATGCACCCATAGCCAAACCTCAATAGTTTACTCCTTGAAGATTATAGCACAACTTGAAGGTTCAAGAAAGTCTAATGGTTATTTACTAAGCATAGTTTTGTCTGGCACAAGACCACAAGTGTGGTGCACCCATGGGGATTAAACTTCCTTACCCATGGCCCATCTTTACACGAAATGTCATTGAAATTCATTTTGAATTGTTGGAGAAATTGTGTGGACAAACATAAATATATGCAAGAGAAAAAAAAAAAAAAGAAAAAAAAATGTTAAAAATACCTCAAGCAAAAAAAGAATTTCCTGGATCTGCCCCAAAACCCTACCAGAAAATTTCATAAAGAACTTTTGGAGATGTTGAGCGGACAAACAGACCAACAGACATGAGTGAATACATATTCATCTCTTTGTTGGCAGAGGTAAACAAAAGAAGAGAATTGATGATCTCAATAGTATTTATGTCTTTGACAATGCTAATAAATCAGTACAAATGGAAGGTCAATCACATTAGAGAATTGAAAGCCAATAAAGTTACTGATAAAATGTTTCAGTAAAATTCTAGTAGTGTGAATGAAGATTCTTTACAAAATGAAAAGTCCTTGTAACTTGTCATCTGCAGACATTTACACACCAAACATGAAGTCAATTCATAAATAACATTCTTCCCATTCAAAAGCACAAATAAGAAACTCCAGAGGAATTTCATTCTGAAACTAAACCAGAAGAATTAACCATTCAGCTTACTTCCAAGACCTGAAGATGTCAGTATATAAGAGGCATTTAATTTAATTTAGAAAAAACTATGCAAACATTACACTTCATCCATTGCGCTGGTATTATGACTAGGGGTCCACTAGCGAAGATCGATATGGACAGTTATGGACTTGGATGAGTTGCAGTGATAGTTCCCCAAATACCCTTGTAAACCAGTAGTCTTATGTTATGATATACTACCACGAAAAGGTTATTTCGAGTCCGAACACCTGTGCGGAAATGGAAGTGACCCAGTTACCTTAGCATATGCAGGTGTCCCAAAACAGGAGGTGGAAACCGGAAATGACACAAGTGTGGGCATTCGAGAAACCTATAAAGCACAGAGCCGAGACGAGGGAGCTGACAAGAGACCTGAACACAGAACAGAGAGACAGACATCAGCGGAGCCAGAAGGCATGAGACTGCAGTCCCTGTTGGGGACAGACTGACGTTCTCGTTATCTCTCTCCCACTCTTCATTCTACGAACTGTATGCTATGAAATAAAATATGTCTCATATTTTTACAACAAGTTTTTCGAGTCCTTCCTTCTTTCTCAAGTTCAGCATTTCCATCCTGCAAATGAGCAACCCACGACGAGATGACCCATGGCAACAGAACAGTGTAAAGGGGTATACAACACTTACAGTCCGGCATATATGGTATACAAAAAGAAATAGAGGGCATTTGGCATAAAACATTCACATACACACACACAGGATGTGTCCCAGAAGACAGGTAGAACCTGTGAGGAAAACTCCAATTTTTAAAATTATTGATAGATTTTCCCACTCTGATACAATGTGTGGGTGTTGTGCCTTCTCATTGGCTGCTGGAATTAGGCACGTCAGCTTTTTTGCAGGGCCAGGGGTATGTAGTCAGCGTTTGATTTGCTCTTGATAACAGAAGCTGTTTTACTTTTCAAAACCTTTCCCCCGAGGGGATCACATAAATATCTACGACTTTCCCCCGCTTTCAGTCGGCCAGTTACTGGGGCCCGGTACGACCATCACAGATGAGCATCAAATATCTGTGCTGAAAGCTTCCACTTCATCACATTGTTACAACCCATCTATCCACCTTTGTTTGCAGCGTCTACTTATAATGTTTTGACTCAAACACTTTTCATAAACCAGACAATTCTGTTGTTTTTCGTTTCATACAAAAGCAGTAAGAAAATAAAAGGATTATATTAATTTATATAACAGTGTTTTTGTTGCTACTTCACCATGGGAAATCATAACATCACAACTCAGTCCTGATTTAATTACAACAAATTCTTCTCCTCCAAATTGTTTTCAACCCAAGAGAGCTGTACGCCACATCTTAACACTAGCTAATAAACTGAATCACCCTTATTTCTTTGTTAAGAGTACCCATTTCATAATATGATCTTCCAGTATACACTGAAAAGAATAAGTTTTCTTGGCTCTTTCTGAGCAAGAAGTCTAAAGATGT
Source organism: Architeuthis dux (assembly GCA_006491835.1). Classification (NCBI taxonomy): domain Eukaryota; kingdom Metazoa; phylum Mollusca; class Cephalopoda; order Oegopsida; family Architeuthidae; genus Architeuthis; species Architeuthis dux. The sequence goes on from VCCN01004630.1 coordinate 4,205,724, forward strand.
GAAGTTCCACTTGGATAAACAATGCTGAAGTTCAAGGTTTAGTCAGAATGTCCAATTGGATTGAGGAGCATCATTCTTTATTCCTGTAGACTCCTTGTGAAGTTGCTAGCACCACACCCAAGATGGACTGCCCTACAGGCCTAAAGCTGGGTGGGAAAGTGTATTCGTGCCTTTCCCAAGTGTATTAGTGCGAAGTGAATGTAAGCAACAATGTAAGCAACCTAGGCTGAAACTCAAACTCTGTTTGCCAATTCCGTTTTTTGTGACAGTAACAGCTACAGCACTCCGCACCTCCTTCAAATTGGTTTCCACTGTTATCAACACACAAAATGACAAAAAAAATCTAGCCTACAGCTTCTGGATACCAAGTGGAATTGGAGATCCATGCCATCAAAATGCCTTCCATAATCCAAGTAATGTCCAGAGAATTGATCCAAGCGAATCACTTTCACCACAGAAACATTCCTGGATTCTTTGCATGAACAGATCAGCAATTGATCCACTCTAAAAATAGACAAAACCAACTAATTTGACTGTGATGGCTACAGAATAAGATTTAAAAGGTTTTATTTTTTTTTTCCTTTTTCATTCAATAAGAGTAAAAAAGTGTTCAGTTTTTTGGAGAGCTTTTCTTTGTTGCCAAATTGTTGGTAGGAGAGCAATAAAAACTAATAAACAAAAATAAACTGTCCTTGAGTCTAATCGAAAAACATAAAGAGAGACCTGAAAGTAGATTTCTTTCCCCACATAGTGTTCAATGCAGTAAACACTAATAACAAATTAGCAGACTGCCAAATGCAATTTGCTGATTTCAAATGATTCGATTCTAGAGATTCTTCTTCAGCAGAGTCACAAGAAGAGTTCCCTGAAGACAAACCAATTGCCAATATCTGAATGAATGCTTCCCTTTCATGAGATTCCCATCATTAGAAGAGTGGATTGGATGCTTGGCTGGGTATAATAATGTCTCATGGTCTGAGCCAATCAGAATTGCAGTCTGGGGTGAATCCAGGATTTTTGAGCGAGGAGGGGGGTCCGAATGGAAAAAATTATTTTTACAAATAAAAATGTGAAAAAAAAAAATTTCAAATATCAGAACAAGAAAGATATACGTGATCTGGCATTTTTCACTTACATTCAAGTCGTAGGTTTTTAGCACTAGAATTGACAAAAAAGTTAAGTTAAAAAAATTAATTTACCACAGAACCAATGAATACAAATTTATAAAGAATAAGACGGAAAACATCTTACTTATATTAAATGAAAAGCAAAATAAACTTTTGTTTTTAAGGTTAATTTCTGATTATTTGAGATTATTATTCATAAACTTTTTCTATCTAGATATTTATACTTACTTTTTTGATGAAGTATTGTAAATCATTATTTAATTTTTGACTACTATTTACCTTCATCTTAGTTTCTGATTTAAATAAAAAGCAACTAAAAAATTAAGATGACGGTAAATTATTTATTTATTGTCATGATGTGTGCTTTTTATTATTACGCTAAAAAAGTTAAGATACATAATAAACTTAAGGAGCATCTTTGTAGTTTAAACAGGTTTTCGTCTATTGATTTTTCACGTCGTGGTTCGGCCTCATTTCTATATTTAAATGTTTTTAATCTAATTTTAGAACTAATTTTTACACAACAAGCGTGATAATTTGGGACTCTATAATGTGAAAAAAAAGCTGCAAGATACCTAATAACAGCTGCAAGATACCCAATAAGTTTCAGGTGTAAGTTATATAGATGATAAAAGATTTTTAAATAAATTTTTACAAAGAAACATTTTTATTTATGCTAAAAAAATTAAGATACACGAAACTTAAGTTTCAGATGTAAGTTATAGATATAGTTTTTTTTTTAAAATTCACAAACAATTTTATTTAAACTGGAAAAGTTAAGACTTAAAATTTTAGTTACAAATAATAAAGGTTTATTTCACAAACAAACAATTTTATTTACAGCAGACAAAAAGTCAAGACTTAAAATTTAAGTTACACGTCTGGTATTACGTTTATTTAAAAAGCAAGGTTATGCGCAATCGCATTTAAATTCAAAAGTCAGATTAATATAAAGATATAAATTTAAAAAGTGATTAAAAAAGTGATTAAAAAAAAAACAACAAATATAATATTTTAAAATATTTATCCATAAAATAAGCTTTTTAAATATATTCTATTTTAAAAAAAGCAACGACAATGTTCCCAAACAACAATTACTCTAGTTTTATTGGATTTTATTTTTTCTATACGCTAATTATTACATCCTATTGTTTACACTGAAAACAACTTTTTCAAAGACAAACATCTCCTCTATGCTAGGATCACAAAAACCACATACAATTGGTTGTATACATCCCCAACCGGGCCAAATTCAAAGGGCAGATTTTTTGATCTGGTGCGATTGGTCAAAATCTTTATATCTCAGAATATGGACAGGTTATATATTAGAAAGCTCTTTTAATGCTGATTAATATTCACACAAGAACCATGGTCATAAAATCAACAAGATTTGTTATTTGTGATCAAATGTTGATCAAAATGGCTTCATTTATGTTCAAAGAGCCTCCCCCCCTTTCTGATATTGTTAAAAAGTTACCAAAGTCTATGTTTATTAAGAACAAATTGGTTTTCAGTAATGCTGATGATCTCATTATCAGATAACTGATGCATGATGCTCCATAAGACAATATCGTCCCTTCATTTTTAACAAATATCAGTTTAATTTCTGCTTTTCAGATTTTTGAAACATTTTATTATACTCAATATCACAACATATTGTTGGTTTACAAACAACATTTGTGTCTTTTGTACAATCATACATGCATATATTTTGCAGAATTAGTCGTTTATTACAAATGGCAGCTCAATTTCCCTAAAGCATGGGGTAAATGGACCACCACATATTTTGCCATGTCACTCAATTACTTAATACCATTGTGTTCTACTTTTTGTCATATAATACTGTACCACTGATGTATACAGTCAGGTAATAAAAAAACAGTTATTTCAGATATTAAGTGTACATACCATGTCAAAAATCTTTAAAAAATCTTTAAAAAAATTTTTTAAAAAAAAATAAAAAAATTAAAAAAAAGAAAAGGTGGCCCGATTATTAGTACCGTAAAACGGGGTACTTTGTACTAGGGAAAGGCATGAATCCACTTCCTGACCCTCAGCTATGGGTAAAATAGTTAAGCAGATGGAGGCCTCCAGCCCTATAAAGCAGTCCATCAAATAGAAGGCTACTTTTGACAAAAAAAACCCTACAGCTTGGCAGTTGCCTTGGCTGTTTGGGCTTGCTGAGCTACTGACAAAAGATTCTTAAAGAGTCGACGCGGTGTGCACAAACTGATCTCTACTTTAAAATAATAAGCAGTGCAGATGGCAGGAAAGAAAATAGAAATCCAACAGCCCAGCAGTTCTTTTGTCCAAAGTACAGAAAGATCTGTGCCGCACGGATTGCATTCCACAGCCACCTTTGAGCCTGCACAAGTTAGACAAACCATCTTCCCCTGATCCGCTCAAGCGAGGAATAAGCCAACAACAAATAAACCAGACAGGATTATTTTGATTCTTACTGAAACAATGTGAATGAAACTAAGAGGATAAAATAAAGCAAACGATGACAGTCTATCAAATGAAGCATTGAAGAACTAAAATTATTCTATAAAGTTTCCATATTCCTCCACCAAAAGTCTGTGGAGAAAAGCAAACATAAGAACAATAGAAGTACTAATTTAAGCACTGCAGACACACGACATACAGAACAAGTGCAAAGGTCACCAACTCTAAACAATGAATGTAAATTTAATCCACAGTGGTTCTCAAACTTTATTGTATGACAGCACACTAAGAAATATATGTCTTACATGCAATGCTGTGGAGTCGGAGTCGTGGAGTTGAAATCAGAAGCAATTATTCAGTTGTCGGAGTCAGTAAAAATGTGCCGACTGAGGAGTTGAAATGTTTTGTGTACAGATTCCACAGCACTGCTTACATGGCACACAGACTCTTTACTCCATTAAAATATGAATACATATTTTACTGTTTGATCATCATCCTGCTTCCACATAGCAGTAAACTTTGAAGTAGTAATCAAAAAGTGTACTGTAAGTCGACTTAGTGTAAAAATAGAATTAGACAAAAACATATCAGTCAATGAACAAAACTTTTATATCAGCATACTGATATACATTTGTACTTATCACACCTTTTTCCTTTTATCTATCGCTAAAAAGGTTGAGATCTCCCAAAATCTAGTTATAGAACCACCAGATTGGCAACTCTGTGGCAGAAGCAGGAAAGACATAATACCCATACATATTTGCGTAAATTTACATTTGGTAGATAGCTGCAATACACTATTGTGCCACAGCACACAGTTTGAGAATCACTGCTGTAGACACACAGCATAAAGACCAAGTGTAAAGTTCAAGCTGAACAACTTTATACAATGAATGCAAATTTAATCCAAAATGTACTAGACAAGTACCGTCAATATGCAGAATTGCATGAAGGAAGCATTTCTATTTAGCAAAAGAGACTTTAAAACTCTTTTGGTCGATAAACCGCAACCAGTGCAGCAAAGGTAAATTTTATTTTTAGATTCACAAAGGATTTGTCTGGGTCGGCTTCGTGGAAACTTTTTTTAAAACATGAAAATTGGATTGGCATCCAACCAAGAAGCACTGAGGTGAGAACAAAGTTCATGCATGGATAGACAAACAAAATACCTTTTAAGCAAATAAGGTAACAAATATTTGACTATCAACATGGCCGGAACTGCACATCGAAAATGTGCGACATGAAAACCTTGGTCAATATTTTGTCCAGGAAAACAGTTTTCTTTCATTAGTCAACTTTGATGAAAATTAGACGCAATCAGGAAAAAAAAAAAAAGTCATAAACGCTGCAGAGAATTAAAGTGTCACTCATTTACAAACATTTTAATGTATCAAATAAAAATGGCATCAAAGGCAGGTAAATTTGTTTGGATTTCATTAATCCCACAGTCGGCTAGCGCAAAAAAGACATACTTGTTCAGTGGAAGACAGAGCCAAATTTAATATTGATGGGGTCCATTGCATAACGGTTCTTGGGGACCCTTCTATTTTGGGATTTAGCTATTATTTTCAAACAAAATAAAACAAAACAAAAATGAAATATTGAAATGGTTCTTCGGACGATTGAACTCCTTGTTATTAGTGTTGTAAACATGACGTTTCAGCCGATCCATTCTTCGGCCTTCTTCAGGTGTAAAATCCGAGTGTGATGGGTTAAACAGAAATACCTGAAGAATGCCGAAGAATGGAGCGGCCGAAACATCGAGTTTACAACACAAATAACAAGAAGGAGTTCAATCGTCCGAAGAACCATTTCAATATTAATGACCCTTCTCAAAACTATACAAAAAATGAAATATTCATTAAATTATGTTTAATTTGACGTAAAGTCCTTTATGGATCTATAATCTATCTCTATGTAACATAATAAATCCTCAAAACAAGTTTAGTTAAGGCATTTTACTTTTTTACTTGCAAAAAATAAAGAATATTAAAATATTATTTTAAGACATTATTTGGAGGCCCCTAAAATCTTTGGGCCCTGTGCAGCTGCACTATTTGTACTGCCTTTAAGTACGGCCCTGGTGGAAGAGGCAGACAAGTGTCATTGCAAAGACAAATTAACTAAGAAGAATTAACTGACACAAGATATCCTCTAACATGGGCAGTGGAATGAGAACAATCTCCCCCCATGGATTGAATAAAGGGTTCGATTTGAAATTCCCAAATGGTTACCAACTACAACAGACATCTGAAGAAGTCCAGAGGGTACAACAGCTGAAACATTGTGATTATAACAACTAAGATGAGGACACTAGTCAGAGTAAATCAGTGTATGATAAAAGGCAAGTGTAATTAAGTTTTGCCTTGTATGTCTCCATTGTTTCATTTTCTGACAAGAGAGAAAAGAAAAGTTTTGTTTAATTCATACAAATAAAACATTGCAAGCAGAGAGTGGAAAGATTTTTTTTACTTTTTTTTATTTGTTTCTTTAAATATTATTCCCAACAAGATTATAAGTCTGTCTGGTTAACAACGATGACTGGTAAAACTGCTTCTTATTTCATGATTTTTCTCTCTACCAAATCAAAATTTTAAAACAACATTGACAGCCTATGTTTTTGCCAAAGGGACATAACTCAGTATTAAAATTAAATCCAATTTACAACCATTAATATCTATAGCCCCATTGTGTTTCTTAAAGATTTGGGTTCTTCAATACTGAATATTTAAAAAACTTCCCTCAAAAGTCAAAGTCATCATTCTGTATCAATTCACCCCCTCAACATTTGTCCAAAATTTTACAACTCAGGCTATCATGGTAGGCTGGCGCACATATCTGGAACTTCAAGTAAAGTACAAATTTGTTAAATTATTTTCTATTGAAACAGAATTTCATCTTTTGTAGTCAATTATTCCATGGTAGAAAAAATTCCATGCAGACATTTTATTTAGTAATATCGAAACTAATCAATAGAAAAAGTTAATGATCAGCTTGATCGATTTGGTAAAGAAATTAAATTGCACTGAAAGCAATTCACCAAAATAATTCATTAGTCTGGAGAAGAATAAAGATTCATTAATGAAATCCATTTATTTTTCTTTGAGCAATTATCATAATTATTTTTCATAGGAAACTGTTTAGTGACAGACACACCAAGACCAAGTGTGAGCAGTCATTATTTTTAGATTTAGAGTTGAACAAAGAAATGTGACACAGGACAAAATTAAGTAAGCTAAGCTTTTCTTGCATAATTAAACTTATCTTTATAACATTTAAGCAGATAACCTTTTGGGTTTTAAATTCAGATTAAGAATCAAATTTTTCTTTTAATAACAATTACAAATTTATTATTATCAGGTCATCCCATGAGTAACTTCTGAAATCTGATAATGATAGAATGATATCTTCGCTATTCTAAAATGCCTAAATGATAAAAATACATGCTAATATGAGTTTTTACAGCTATAAATGAGTAAGTTATGTCATAACAGCATGATTCAGATAACTTAGTTATTAACTTGACCTTCCCAAAGATGGACATCATATATGAGTTTAGAAAAGGCAATAATGCTGCAGAAGCAACCCAAATTATCCAAGGTGTTTATGGGATAGATTCTTTAAAATGAAAGAAATTGCTGAAAATAGTTTGAAAGGTTTTTAAAAAGGAGACTTCAGATGAAGAGATGTACCATGAATAGGTCATCTTATAGGTTTAACAATAAGCTGCTTTTTTCTGAACTCAATAGAAATAGTACTTTCATGATTGAAGAATTAGCTTAAAAGCTGAATTCAATCCATTAAACATTTCCCCATCATTTGCAACAACTTGGAAAGTTGCCTAAACTTGGAAAATGGGTTCCTATGATTTGATAGAAGCCAACCATAAAGCAAGAATGGGTATCTGCACCTCCCTGCACTCTCATGAACGCATCTCGTTAATTTTGGATAGAATAGTGACTGGTGATAAAAATGGATATTTTACAAGAATATAAAGCAATGCAGACAATGGTTTAGTGGAGACAAACAGTCTAAAGACTTTTCCAAAAACAGTATTATGAAGCTTGTGAATTGTTGGAAGAAGGTTATTGGTAATGATGGAACCTCCTACATTTTAATTAAACATGAATTTTTGATATTTTTCATTCTGGTCCCAAATTGGACATTATTTATGGGATGACCTGATAGCTTCAGATTTTAAAGACTTTTGTTAAGGTAATAAAATTTCCAAGTTTTGGTTCCTTTATAATCCTTTGAAGGAGTTCTTTTTGGTTTCACCAATTGAAAATGAAAATCACTAACTCTACAGTATGACTGCCTTTTGATGTTCCCACAAGACAAATTCAGTCAATCAATTATGTTAACAACAGACTCCATAATCAAAAGCAGAGAAATGTCAACCATTTTCAACAACGGTCTCTTAGGGACATTGCATACATCACTGATGTATGTAATCTTTTACAGACCTTCTAACCATTGACCATGTTCAAGATTGCATTTCCCCAAAAAGAAATGAACAAAATTTTAAATTATTCTCAGTTACCAATGATTTTTAAAAAACCTGACTCAACATTATTTTCTATTCCTCACCCACTGTCAAGATGAAAGTCAAAATCAGACACCACAAGATGTAATTAAAACCAAAATATCAGGAGACTAAAACAATATAGAAAATTAAAATGTTTCTTTTTAAAAACTTTGCAAATTCATTTGATTAATTGTTATGCAATTCAATACAAGCATCAATTGTTTTCTTTTTAAAAACTAATCTACAAAAGAAAATAGAAATATTTCAATTAATCAAATTAATGAATTCAATGCAATTTACTTTTTAATGGACAAAAACGACACAAAAATGCTGTCTGCTTTTTGTCAGTTAAGCAACAACAAAATATAAAAATATTATAGAAAATGAGTTTCCAAAAAGAACGCAAGATTCAAATTTAATAATCAATAATCTTATTTAATAGTTTTTTTAAAAAAACAGGTCTTAGTCCCCACCATACTATAGTGTTCACCATATTTTTGTTTGCTAAACAAATGTAAATAAAAAAGGTAAAAACATAAACTAACCTTTGATTGACTACCCCAAACACTAACCGTAAGTCATTATCTCGATAAGATAACAGCCAAGTCATGGAAGTGTCCTTAATTTTTTTTATTAACATTTATTTAGCAATCAAAAGTATGGTGGTCTGTAATAGCTATAATTATTTAGTGTGGTGGGGACTAACGAAAAAGAATCCAAAAACCTCTCAATTTAAAGCTATGCCAACTTTTGGTCAACATGTAATAAGATTTACTTTTTCTTGCATGCAGAAAGATTTTACAGTACTCATTCAACATTGGTTTTAGTGAAGATTACCCAATCAGAAATTAGAGAGAGAAGATCATTTCTACACCCACCCCCCTAACAAGGGAGAATGTGCAAAGCAACCAATGCAGCTCTTCGAACCCCACAACAGTAGCCAAAATTATAAATTGATTTACTCGGATTAGTGTCCACAGCAAATTTCGAACTGAACCCTTCATTCAATCCATGGGGGTAGATTGTTCTCATTCCATTGTCCCCGCTAGAAGATATCTCGTAACAGTTAATTATTCCTAGTTAATTTGTAAAATGTTGCTTGTCTGCTTCCGCCATGAAACCAGAGTATATGATTTTTTGCAACATTTTTTAAATTTCAAGAAGGTTACCAACTGTTGTGAAATACTCACGTGCACGTGTTTGAATTTTAAAACAAAGCAAAAAAACTTAGTCTAAACAGGAATTTGAAATACACAGGTTGTGTTGAAACGTTCAAACATGGCCATCAATTTGAGTGGGGATTAGTTGTGGCAGCAGTTGGCCAATCACAGAATCCCTTATAAAATAGTATGGTCCGTATGGCCAATCAACAGGCAGCTTAAGAATAGTGCTCCCTTCTCATTGGTCAATTGTTCAGACAAAGAAGCCTGGAGCTGGGCGGCAGCAGCAGGAGGGAGATTAAAATTGTAATAGCAGTAACATGATCTAGGAAGTGTCACACCTCTCTTTGACAAACACCTGAAGAAGGGTACAACGGCTGAAACATTGTGACTATAACAATCAAGATGAGGACACTAGTCCAAGGAAATCAGTGTATAATAATGATAATTTCTCATCTCAGAAATTTTAGTTTTAAATTTAACTCTGAAATGTTGCTGTCCAAACATTGCTGTATAGAAGAAGCTGGATATGTAAGATGATAGAATACTTGCCTATGCATTGGGTCAATAGAATGTCAGAGTATAATTGCTTAGTGCAAGGCCCTTTCTTCATACTCCCAAAATGGCTCAATATAGAGTTAAATTCTCCTTTTAACCATGTCAAGCTATATAAATCTTCAGGAATGAAATTAGGTTGCATAAATCCAGAAAGTAAATGTCATTGTAGATTGCAAATGGACATCATTTTTCACCTTCAATAAAATTGAATTAAACCATGTTAAGCTATATAAATCTTCAGGAATAAAATTAGGTTGCATAAATCCAGAAAGTAAATGTCATTGTAGATTGCAAATGGACATCATTTTGCACCTTCAATAAAATTGAATTAAGACAGCCACACCTTGAAGTGAACGCAAGGTTCCTGTGGCAACAGAGAGGAAACCAAGAAGGAATCTGTATGTTTCAATCCAAAATTGTCTCAGCCAAACTCACGCTAGAAAAATCGGAAATGGGTGAGAAGAGGAACATGCGCCAGTGCCAACTTCTCCACAGTTGGCATGACTGTTGGACAGCCCTGATCATTTAGGGCCATGATGAACTGTTAAGCAGCTCTGATCGGTTAGGGCCATGATGGACTAGCTTTCCGCAGACCAGTAACTACACACCATTATTCAAATAGCATGGAAGACGTCCAACATTATTGCTATTATCAAAAGAAGGTTGCCATCATGCCAAATATATTCAGGTCATTTGTCGACTGATCAATGCCAGCCAAGACAAAATCTCCGAAAGTACTGCCTTTAAAAAGCATTGCAACTGGTACCAAAGACGCAACAAAGCAGATTTCAGCAAACACACACACGAAAAAACAAACACACACACACACTTAAACAAGTTGAAAGCTAACACACTTGAAGCTTTTGTATCATGCAGCAACAAATTTTGAAAGCTTTTGTCTATATCTACTTATATAATGAATAGTGTGACGTTCAGTTTCCCTGTCCATAACAATGGTCTCTTTCACTTAAAGGCAATAATTTTGCTGATAAAAGTATCTCCTACCAACCATTTGAAACAAATTCAGGAGTTTCTTTTTTTTAAATCATCTCATAGAAATTCAAATATATCCATGAATGTTTTCACTGGTTTAACTAGCATATATTATATTTGTCAGCTTACAAGCTTTAACTTACATATTAAAATAAATATACATTATATGCATATTATACATACAAGAGCTGTGATACAAAAGTTCAGGAAACGTGAAAAAGAAAAAACATCACTTCCCAACATATAGTTTCCACCCTCTCCTTCAACGTAGTTTCCTTGGAAATATATGCATTGATCTCACAAAGGATACTGCTCACAATGGGTAGTAACAAAACTCCATACTACATTCAGTTAGCATACACATTTCAAATTCCATGAAATTTTGAGTAGTACCTTGTATATATACTCTTAAATATGTTTTTACTCACAAAGAAGTTTTTGTTAATATAAAGAGAGAAAAAAAAAAACGAAACATATCACTGTATTTTACGATGAAGTTAATGGTTAGAGATAGGCCTACAGGTTAAGGTGTCTGGTAAGCACCCCACCCACAGTTCACCTGAATATTTCTTGCCTAAAATCCTCCACAGTTTGATTCCAGACATCAGGACAATAAGCTGTCTGTATCCTCCAAACCGTTACCAAAACCTTGCTGAGAAAAGTTACAGAAGATTGATTAATTCTCCTTTCCCTAGCCTATGGTAAATCATAGGTGTATATTTCATACGGTCAAAATTATAGTGCGCGTGTGTGCGTGTTAGCTTGTTACACATGAAATGAGAACTAGAAAGCATTCAGAGAGCTCATATCTCTGCCAACGCCATTGTCATGGGAGGTAATTGTGCTTGGATCCACCACAGAATTTAATCAGTTTTTCCGTAGCCCATTACCCATCCTTCCACATTGAGAACTTTTGGAGATATTATGTGGACGGAAAAATAAATGGTAAGACACAGGGTAATACATATACCTCTCCAGCTTCATTGACTGAGGTAATAATACTAAGAATGAAAGATTTACCGATTTAATTGGATTTTTTTGGCAGATTCAATGTAAATAGAGAAATAATTTTTTATCTGAGGTTTTCGAGCCCTTAAGGGCAATGGTGTCGACTAAAGAATTTAGACTAATTTTCAAGTATGATTTCAAATTAGGTTGTAATGCTGCTCAAACTACTGATAACGTCAATAAGAACATTACTACACTTTGAAAAGATAAAATAAGAGATATTTTAATGTTTCCTATGACTTGTTCTAGCCAGAAACCAAAATTATGACTTTTTTCCCATAACTTTTTTTTTCTTAAGACTTTTTTTTTTCCCCGGTCACCACCTCTGGCAACTAACAAGAAAGATGTGTTTTTTGCTGACACTAAAAAATGTTGTAACAGAGTTTTTCTTTGGCTATTTTTTTGGCATGGATGCAGTTTTAAGATCTGAATATTCTATGAGTTCCATCACCAGAAGCAATGATTAAAAAAAAAAGACAATCTTTACAGTTTCACGTAAAAGCTTTTTATCACAGACTAATTAATGGAACCAGACAAGAGAATAAATAAAAGTTGTTAGATTGTATTGATTCTTTTGCACATTCAATGAATATTTTCCAATATTTTGTCTACACCTTATAATAATTGAAAATTTGCTGAAGTGGTTGAATCCCAACTCCTGCCAGAAAATTGTATTTTACCCTAAGAAAAGGGTTCCACGGGAAAGATATCATACTGAGGCAGGTTTTAAACTATATTCCAAAAATGTTGCATGACCCTGGGACTGTTTTGTGGTACCATTACAACAGGGTAATTCTATGTACTCAATATAAATTATACATAATGAAAGAACACGTTTGTGAATCATTATTTCACTCAAGATTTTAGGGCCATAGGCCCTATCTAGCTGGAAATACCCACCTGGAGGGCAGGTATTTTCAGCTAGTTTTTTTACAAGTATATTTTGACTAAAATATTAAAATGTGTTACCTAATTCAACCGAATGATTTTTTAATGCAAAAAGACCACAAAAAACAAAATTTGAATTAGGAAAGTCTGGGCAAAAATTAGCTTAGCACTTGTTGAGTAGTAAATGTAAATGATTGCTAAGACAGCACAAAATCTGCAGAAGCTTAACGTTACAAGAAATCCAAAACCGGTCACGTGATCAATCTTCTAAGATTTAATGAACAATCAGAGTTTGTCCTGAAAATCTTTAATCACCTTTCGTTTAAATCCACTTGGGTCCTATATATATTGAGTACCAAAGACAGGCTTCAGTCAGTCGTGGTCACACTGCTGGTGTGTGGAGGTCTGGCTCATATGAACACATTTCCACTTACGCGTGCAGATTTGCATACACACACCAAAGCAAGCCTCAACAAGTTACACCTTCTACATGCACACACAAACCTTTGGGACTAAAGACACTTTCACAGTACAAGACTTTCCATGAACATTTTTCACAGTCAATCAAGAAGCATTTCTTCTTTTGAACTTTTGATGATACTTCCACCAAGTGCTGTATTATTTCAAATTTCATTCAACAAGTTATAAGCCTTCAAACAACATTATGTACTTATCTGTTTTGTTAAATCTTATATAAAAGTTAGCCGCTTGTTTTTACCAAATGAGCCTTTGTCTTTTTCATTCAAACAGTCTGAAATTGACAACTAGCTCAGGGGTCAGCAAACTATGGCCCGCAGACAAAATCCGGCCTGCAACCTCATTTCATCTGGCCTGCCGACTTCATTGAATATGTGACGTTGCATACAAAAATTCTTTGTTTTCCCTATCTATTTTCAGTTAACAAACAAAATTCTGTATAAAAAATAGAGCAAAAGTCTCATTTTTGCAATGGACTTGAATCATTGTTTAATAGCTATCAATGATTTAACACTACATATTTCTGCTGTTCTATTAATACACATAAATTAGAACCACAATTTGACAATATTTTGCACCCCACCCCCAAAAGAATTTCATAGTTCGCATTTATTGATAGATGGAAGCTTATGTAGTTATATACTCCTACAGTGCAAAACATTAAAGTAATAAAAAAAAAAACAAGCTGTTTCTATAGTCTTGTATGATCATGGTTTCATTTTTTATACACCTTCCCTTGGCCCACAAGGCATCAAAATACAGGTTGATCCTCTTTAATCCAGCAAGCTTGGGACCTGGCAATGGTCAGACTACAGAAAATGTCAGACATAGAAATTGAACTTTGAGATCCATTTTTTTTTTTCAACAGAAAAATTAAAAATTTCCTCCTTTTATTTCTTTAAATCATACACAGACGATCTGACCTCATAGTACATAAACTCTTTACAGAAGTTTCTTTGTCTAATTTTTTCAGTAACTCCACCTTTTCAAGCATAGACAATGTTTTATGCTACGTTTTTTAGCACTAGCACCATCTTCTGCACCTCTTGGTCTCAATATATGAAATTAACAGGTCTGCCCCCCAAAACACTCGGCTGTTAATGGCAGTACCCTGGTGGCAGATTCAAAACATGACAGACCATGGGAGTTGCCAGACAACAGAATGCCGGATTAAAGAGGTTCAACCTGCATTTCTAATCCAGCCCCCCACCCCCACGCCACACACCCCCCAGATTGCTAACCACTGTTCTAGCTTAAACCTTTCGATCTTTGGCTGATCACAGCTTTGGCTAAAGGAGCATAAAGTTATTTCTTTACATTCCCCACCACCTGCCCACTTAAAAGCAAACACTACTTTTACAACTATTACTTCATTCATTAATAGGCCAAATACATAACTATATGATAGGATTATTTGCATTAGACAAAATGGAGACATAACCATTTACCAATTAATTCCGCTACACTCACTTGAAATATGGTGAAATTAGTATGAATGGGATTTTGGGTCACCGCCAAAAAGATTAAGGACCACTGAACTATACTGCCAAAAAGGTGAGTAAGTATTACATATTCCTTATTATAATTTTATATATTACACAGTACTATATGTTGTATTAAAGCTTTATTACAGTAAAAAAAAATATAAAAACTGGTAAAAAAAAATGGCCTCCATTCGGATTTAATGGACTTTCAATATTAACAGACACCCTATCCCCCTATCACATTAAAATTGATGCAAGAGATACAAGATCAACTAGTTATACACACACTTTTTGCAATTCTTTAAATCTAAAGTTTTTGCACAAAGTTGCAACAGTCATTGATTAACCAAACAGCATACATCTTAATATTGATTAATACCTTGCTAACCCAGGTGCAGTAAAATGGTAATTTGTATACACTTTGACATTACTCGGACAGTTAATTAGCAAACCAAATTCTAATCAGGGAATTATAAAAAATAACACGTAACCTTTTTGAATTATGCTATTTTCTTGAAAGCCGTATTTCAAATTCTGGTTATCACCTTTTTTTTTCAAAACCTGATAGAAATACAATTTCATCAAAAAAGAAAAAAATCCAGATAAAGAGTAGAAATTAAATTTCAAATTTCATCATGTCTAAAACAATTAGAATTCATACAGCAAAAATATTTGGTGTTGTCAGTCACCAATAGAGTTTGGTTAGGCATTCAGCTTAGTAGAAGCCAATATCAAATTACAATAAATTAGTCAACTAAATATAAAAACGGACTGAAATCTTGGAAGCAAAATCATTGTCTTGCCCTCTTTTCAAAGAAAAAACAACGAATCAGTGAACCTTTTCATTTTCTGTTGCTTTAAAAAAATGAAACATTTGTTTGTTTATTTTTAATTGATAAAAGCAGTGAAGACAAGAGATTGTAATTTAGTTGTAGAAAATGCAAAAATCAATATTTTATCTTGAAAAAAAAATGAGCATTTTTGATTTCCAAAAAGGTTCAGAAATGATTTATGTCAGTAATTGTAGAGGTGCATGTTTTAATTAACAGCACCAATGTAGCCGAGTGGAGGGG
>VCCN01004630.1:4285196-4296367 GCA_006491835.1 Architeuthis dux
TTTTTTTTTTATCACAGCTTAACTCAGGTATTCGACCTATGGCAGTGCGTAAACACTGCGGACAAGAAATAAAGAATAAGTTCCCGGTAAGATTCAAACTCACATCACTTTTTGCCTACGGAGACCTGGTAAACACCAAGCTGCTCTTAACTGCCTGAGCTACAAGACCTCTACTGCTTGACAGAAGATCTGGCCCTGTTGGCTGGGGGCCTAGGATACGTTGACTGCATCCCATGGAGAGGGGTAAGACCCCCCCCCCCAACAAAGGAGCCACCTGTTCTATCACCAAAGACTTTTTATTTATTTATTTTTTTTAAAATGACTTTCGGAATTTTAAACTGATTTCAGCATTAAATTACCCATTGATATGCTGCTAAACAAATCAATCAATCAATCAACAAAAGATCATATCTAACCCTCTTCATACCCAATCTCTACAGCGCCATGTTTATTTTTGTGCTGGTAGTATCAGTAAAGCAATTATCTTTTTATTTTATTCTTACAGATGAAATATTGTAAACCATTTGAGAAAAATAGTAGGCAAAAATGAATTTCGGCATTTGTCACATACAGACAGAGGCACAGACACACAACTAACAATGTAATTATTCCATCCAGCTTTTTGACTCCTTCATTCCTGAAACTCATCTTGTCGATGATAAAATCTTTCCAATAATAGCCTCAATTATCAACCTTAATTTCCTATAATGTGGTTATTACAGAACTGAGATAAGCAAAGGTGGCAGAGATTTAATTTAAAGACAGGGAGATGTTGGGAGGGGAGGTAATCCTTCTCTTCTCACCCCCCCCCCTCTAAATCATTCTTTTCATCAGGAATCAGGATATGGAAACTATGAACATTAACAGATGATTGTAGTTAAATTTGATCCAACAATATCAACTGTGGCACCTTGCCATGGATCAATGGTTAGCAAGCTAGTCTCTAAGACAATTACTACCATACATTAATAATAAAATATATTAGTTGTATAATTTATCCATACATAACATTAAAAAAATCCTGTTGTTTTTGATGGGTACTGTGCTAGTTTGATTATAGTTTAGGACACTTGCTCGCTTTTAGAAACTGTTAACCAAAACCATCAACATAGGTTTCTTCAGTTTTCAAGTGATTCTGGCTGACTGGCTATGTGTGTATGTATGTGTTACGCATACAGGCTACACTAATGGAAGGCTGAAAATTTAAACATTCTGTTGAGAGAAAAAAATAAAAAATTAAAAAATTAAAAAAATTCTCCCAAAATAAGTAATTTATAGCATGTTCAATTTACAATGTAATTTATGCTAAATTAGTCCCTAAGTTTGTGTCTTGCAGCGTTCACTTGTTTTTGAAATTCAGACTTTTTAGTGATCCAACCATAGGCCAGAGAAGTAACTTATTAATTGATCACCCCTTTTTTTTCAATTTTTTTAAATGATCATCTCCAACACAGCATGTTGCCAAAAGACGGTCACATGATGGTTTGTACTGGGTGACTAACCAGACCAGCTTTTTTTGTTTTTAATCTTATCAGCACATAATGTTGTTAATCTCTTAAGTGAATCAATGATTAAATTGAAAATCAGTAAAACAATTGGATAATCCTAATCATCTGAATTGTCCATGCCATGGGCCTCAAGTTTGATGAAATCTCAAAGGCAATACATTTGGAGATTGACTTTTTATCAAGAATGTTGAAAAGTGGATTTAATGAAGAGGTTTATGTATTAGCCCGTGTTTTTCTGTCTGTCCAAACAATATCTCCAAAGGTTCTCAATGAAATTTCGTGGAAAAATGGGCAATGGAAGTACTAATTAAATCTTTGGGCAGATCCATGCACAGTTACCTCCCCTACACCGTAGCTATGTCCCCACAGTAAGTGACAATGGCATTGGCAAAGGTATGCACACTGAGTGCTTGCCAAATGAATTCTGATTGATTCCATGGTCGACCTCTTTCGTTCGTCCTATGGAAGTAGAATGATGGTCTGACACTGAGAAATATGCTTACCAACCAGAGACATATCAAGTTTTTTCCATGAAATCCTTTTATTAAATAACAGATTAAAAATACAAAAATGTTATCAGAAAGAATTCTTCTCAAATGGTAGTTTGGCAAATGATCATATTCAAAATCTTAAGTAATGCAAATAATTGACCAAAATTGTTTGTACAAATCACAACTTGATAATTAAATTAATGCAAATCACTTAAAAGTGAATAATTATCATCAACAAAATTAACTCAAATCTTCCAGTTTAAATTTGTTCTAAATTAGACAAATTTTGTTAAGACAAAAGATTGCACTAAACAACTTCTTGGAAGGCATAAATATAGAAATTCCCAATTGGCAGTTGGTAATCTGCCACAAAGTTGGAAGAGGTATTGTATTTCATGTCTGTCTCTCCACACAATATCTCAAAGAAATTCTTATGTATTTCAATGACATTTTGTGGTGGGCCATGGGCTAAGGAAGAATTGATTAAATTTGGGGGCAGATCCAGGAATTTTTACAGTTATCTCCCCTGCATCGTAGCTATATATGAACTGATTTTCATTCAGTTTTTAGTGACATCAGCATTGGCAGAGGTATGTGCTCTCTGACAGCTTTCTAGTTCATCAATGCAACAGTCAGCAGAAAATATTTAGGAAACGAGACTGTCCCATAGTAAAGCTAAAAATATATATATTCTTGCCTACATCCCTGCAGGAAAAAAAAAACTAATTTTGACTTGCCAATACCGGTTTCATCAGAAAGAATAGGTTTGTAATTTTCTGAACACTTCCACTGCAAAGAAAGTTTCAACCAGCAAAATAATATGCTGCAAGATGAACCCCATAAGTACGACCAACAAAAAGAAGTGGATGTTAAAAGTGGTCGGCAAGTGGAAAAACCTCAATTCAAAACCTGTTCCGAATGGTTAATTCGATACGGCTAAGTGAAGAATGTGCATTAATATGCGACTCAGGTTGGTAAGCATCTATCCCAGTGTCAGGCCATCATTCTACTTCCAAACGGCAGGTGAAAGAGGCAGGGAAAGACGAGAACAAACAAGAACGAAAGAGGTCGGCCGTGGAACCAATCAGAATTCATTTGGCAGAAGACAAATGTCTGTCCAAATGAACAACAAGTAATCACGTTTTGACGTTTAAGAAGAGAGGAGCAATTCTGGGTCAGGAGAATGGATTTTGTCATGGGTCAAAAACTTGGTAGGAATGATAAACAGATTGAGTTTATACTTTG
This sequence comes from Architeuthis dux, assembly GCA_006491835.1. Lineage (NCBI taxonomy): Eukaryota > Metazoa > Mollusca > Cephalopoda > Oegopsida > Architeuthidae > Architeuthis > Architeuthis dux. Next base: position 4,288,441 of record VCCN01004630.1, read on the forward strand.
CAAATTACAGATGGTATCTTTGCCATAGAAGATTTAGGCAAAGCTTTGTCATATAAATAGAGAAAGAAAAACAAAATTAGCTCAAAATGGTGGAGGGGGGGGAAAGGAATGAAACTAAACAGCACTCAGAGAGTGCATACCACTGCCAACGCCATTGACACTAAAAACTCAATCAAGTTACCGATTACAGACTATGCAATAGTTTGAAAAACAACTATAATGCAGGTTATTATATTTATGATGCATCACTGTTATTTCATCAATAAAGCCAAAAAATTGTCCTATCTCACAATGCTAACAAATCACAAAAAGTTCCTGGATCTGTCACCAAATTTAATCAATTGCTCCATGGCCCACCCTTACACGAATTTTCATTGAAATTCATTAAGAACTTTTGAAGATATTGTATGGACAAAGACAGACATGGGTGAATACATAACATTTGTCCAAATTCGTTGACAGAGGTAATTAGAAGTGTGAGTCATCATTTCAAGCATTGGTTTCTTTAGAACTTGTGCTAAAGAATTCAACTGGATAAAGCAAAGCTTATTTCAAACCAGAGCAAAATGCAAAAATGAAAATAAAAAATATAATTCCTTGTCTCTGAATTTAGTTCAACGGGGTGTATTAATCATTGTGTATGATATGGTCAGACTATTTTCCTTGTCTATGTGTTGATAACGTTTCGGCCGTGTACCATCCGGCCATCGTCTGGTGTTCCTGGTTCTAAAACATGGAATCACCGTTTAGAGAAGCAACTCAGAATTGACATCGAACACACAATCCCAACATACAGGATATAAAAAAAAAAAATGTGACATGTCCAGTCCAATTGAGTATAATTCCTTGCCTGGGATGGATGCAATTAACTGCTATATCTAATTTCAGTCAGAACATATGAAGGCTAAAAACCTGAAACGAATATAACACATTTAAACATTTAAACAGCATGTTATTTGCTATCTACATGATTTAAATGTTAGGCTGCACCAAAGATGACTATGCTAGATGGTGCAAGGTATCATCTCTTGGCAAGAAATTCTGTTATTTGGCAGCACTGCATGGCTGCACAGATGCAGAAAAATGCTTATGGCACCTGGTATTCCCAAATAATCACCCATCAGACTCAATATTGCTTAACTTCTGTGATCTTATTAGAACCGGTGTATCCAACAGGATTTGGCTTTAACAGATGCAGGCTAAAGTACAGCAAATTCAACCTTGGAGTTATTTTTAAAGAAAGAGAAAGCATAAGAGAGAATCCTGAGCCTCTGGCATACACACACTCCCCAGTGCAAATAGCTGGAGTGGAGTATGCAACGAATGAAACAAAGATTATTTCTCCAGTTTATAAAAAAAAAAAAAAAAAAAAAAAAAAAAGACAACACATAAATTTTTCAATTGCAAAAGAGAAATACAATTGACATTAATTAAAAGATGAGAAAGATAAAAATGAAACTCAAATATGAGGGTAAACATTTTAAATAATGATTTTGGCGTCAAAGTTTGATTTTTTTTTCTAGACATAAATTGATATAGTTGAGTAATTTTTAATAAGACACTGTATATAAAAAGAAAAAGTTTTATTACATACTAGCCGAGACTCGCCCGGTTCCAGCTTGTATGTATATGTATTGAACGGAAAGTAAGTGTTCAGTTTAGCATTATAGTTACATTGTAAATAGAACCCACTTTTTTACTTTAAAACATTCCTTTAGGTCAATTGAGTATGCATGCCAAATTTGGTAGAACTGGGCCAATGTGCATAGTGACAGTCAAAATAATAGAATGTATATTGTATAGAAAGTAAGGGTTCAGTTTCACATAGGTCCACTAAATATGCATACCAAATTTGGTTGAGCTGCACAAATGTTTAATCAATGTTAAAGGGCAGGGGGGGGGCATACAGTGACAGAGCTAGTTGTTTTATGTAATTTTAAAATTTTATTTTATCTTCCATTTATACTTGGTGTCCTTTATAAGTAATATACCCCAAAACCACTTCCGGCTTGCCAGGCCTGTCATTAGGCTCATAAAGTTGAAATTTTTTTTTTAATTTTTAATAAAAATGAAAATTCAAACAAATCTTTATCTTTTGTCTTTAGTGTATATCTTACAAGAATTTTTCAATATTAAAAATTTACAAAGCATTAAGACCTTGCAATATTTTACTACCATAAATCTACATAAAACAGCAAGTGCATTCACTTTGAAAGTGCGCTCTTTAAGAACAGGGCAATGAGTGCAGAAAAGCAATTCATTGCTGAGAAAGATTGATATGCACACAATTTATTTTTACAGGAGTCCCTTGATATGGCGTGGTTAACGATATGATGCGTGTGGATGGTGGACCCCAACATTTCTGCCTATATTAATTGCCCACTCGTCCAGAAAAACAAGAATAAAACAGAATTTCATCAAAAGATTTACTTAATATCACTAAAATATTAAATTTCTTCAATTTGCAATCATCAATTAGCATAAATGGTGTTTTACACATAATTTCTTTGATTTTGTGATGACAACAACACCTTCGTTGACCGATGAACTTTTTGGCACTCATAATGGACTTTTGATTATCCGCAGTTCAATTATAATGTGGTTGTCTTTCTGGGACCCCAATACTTATAAAAAGGAGATTACTGTATTGCAAAGTCACTGAGGGAACAAAGATAGCAGCCAGTCCACAAGTGAATCAGACTTGCATCCTCATTTTTGCAGTTTTTATATATTTAAGAATGAGACTTGAAGAACATCATCCATTATGATACCATGAGGTCAGGGATATATGAACATTGAAAGAAAAAGGGAATATATTGGTCTCCTTTGAAATTAGGTCAAAATATTCAGTGATAGCAATTTGAACTCATAACTGGGAATCTCAAATCTCTTCAATGCCAGGGGCTGACAAGTTCTCATAACTAACACTAGAGCTTACCACTCAGTCCTGTGATTCTGTTAGACTAATATGGTCTATTTGAAGAGATGGAAAAGAGAAGAGGAAAAGGTAAGCAAATCTAAAGACCAGACACATACATTTGATAAATTAATATTTTGGTCCAATATATTCTTACAACAAAGATACAGACAATAGTTCAAATAATATACAGAATAACATCAAGGTTATATAAACTGCTTCATGCAAAGATTTTGCAAAACAGAATTTCATTTTTGTCTGTATTTCTGAGATGAGGTTTTATACACTGATTTAGTCTGACTAGTGTCCTCATCTTAGTTGTTATAGTCAACGTTTCGGCCATTGTACCTTCTGGCCTTCTTCAGGTGTCTCAAACCGAACTCTTTATTCAATCTATGGGGTAGTGGAATGAGAATATTCTACACCCATGGATTGAATAAATGGTTCAGTTCAATATTCCCAGAAGGTTACCAACTACGACAGAAACCTAAAGGCCAGAGGGTACAACGGCCAAAACAAAAAAAAGATGAGGACACTAGTCTGAGTAAATCAGTGTATGATAATAAAATTTCATTTCTAAATTTTGAAGATACCTACTTTAACATTTTGATCTGAGAAAATAGGAACCAACTATTTTCCATTTAGTATCATTTTGGTTGGTGCAAGCAAAGAATCCAATAAAAACATCAAATCTTTGAAAAACAATACTGAATAGAGCATAAAGAGAAGCAAGACTTGAGATATAAAAAGAGGATGGAAATAATAAAAATGACTGTTTGCCTGATAAAATCATTCAGCAAGTAAACAATAGGTTTATTGTGTAGATTTTCTTATTCCCAAAGTTTACTCCCTGTTCTGTGTAAACATTCACAGATCATTTCATCCAACATAATTATAGGGGTTTGTTCAAGTGATAGGGCTTAGAAAAATATAAAGGGGGGTTTTGTTTACATTATACACCATTAACCAAATGCCATTTTTGGCAAACGTACAAAATAGCAATTTTGGCTTTTCATAATACAAGAAGCCAAATTGTTATGAAATGCTTCAAATTATGAATAAAACTACCCTTTTAGCTTGATCGAACTAGCTCATGTATGGTCTGCTTTTCAGGCTTGTTTTTGTTTTTTTCCATCACTTCCTTCAAAATTATTGAAATGTTATAAATTGATTTATTTGGACTGCTGTCCTCATCTTGGTTGGGGTTTTTTTTTTTACAACATTCCAGCTGTGTGATGCATACCTCTGTCAATGCCATACACCAACTAAAAACAATGAAAATCAGTTCATATACAGCTACGATGCAAGGAAGGTAACTAAGTTTCGATTTCCATATTTCGGACTATAGTCTAAATATATGGAAAGATATCTCCCAATCCAAAGAAATTCCTGGATCGGCCCCAAAATTAAATCAATTGTTTCTTAGCCCATGGCCCACGCTTCACAAAATGTCACTGAAATTGATTGTTCACACAATATCTGCAAAATCTCAAACATGAGTGAATACATATACCTCTTCTAATTTTGTTGGCAGCGTTAATAAATAAATAGCTGAGGTAAAACTAATACGACTGTCTCAGTTTGTTTGTTTTTTTAAGTATTTTTAATTTAAAAAAAAAAAAAAAAAAAAAAAAAAATTCCAATACCTATTTTTTTTTTAATTTACTTTGTTCTGAATTACCTGCATTTCATTTTTTCAAATGAAACTTCAACTGATTTAGATTAAGAATATAAGTAAATATGTTGTATAGTGTGTGAATGTCCTGGACTTGGATAGAAAAGAAACTCAAAGACTTGCTTATAAAAATATCTGGACATATTTTATTTCATAGCATACATCTTTGTCGGCCGGAGAGTGAAGAGTGGAAGAGAGATGATGTTCCCAACAGGGGAACTTGGTCTTATGTCTTCCGAGCCCTAGGCGGTCTGCCTCTTAGCTGCTTGGGTCCTCTCTGAGTCTTTTGTTCATGGGTCTCGAGTTTTCTGTCCCCAACAGGGACAGTGGTCTCGGGCCCTCAGGCTCCGCTGATGTCCGTCTCTTTTATTGCCAACCTTTCTGTCCGCATTCGGGTCTGCTATATAGGTTTCTCGAACGCCTACGCAGGTGTCATTCACATCCTGTTTGTTGGACACCGATGCAATATACCTATTTCCTAAGGTGACCGTACATTTCTGCACAGGTGTCTGACCCCGGAATAACCTTTTCGTGGTAGGATATCATAAATATACAATTATGAGGCATTTGGTTAAGAAAGTGAAAGGTTTATATTTCCTTGTCACCTTCCATTTTTAGGACTCTTGTAACAGTGAACTGCCCAGCCTAGAGACTGAACTCACAACTACTGAAATGGAAGTTAACCTATTAAAAATTCTGAGGTGACAAAGGGATTGCAAAACCCCACCAAAACAAAATACAATACCACCACCAACAACAACCCCCACCCATGCATAAAATTAAAATAAATAACATACAAAAAATGTAAAAAGTTACCAGATGTATGTAGCATCTGGTAACAGCCGAGAAAGACTGGAGGGGGCACTAGCAAAAGGTTTGTGATTAACTCTTAAATACAAATAGGAAAATTCAAATGTTAATACAAGGGGAATAACTACTGATCATATTTACCACCCTTCCAGCTTTAGATGAATATTTTTTTAAATTTACATAATAATTTAAACAAACTATTTCCACAACTGAAGAGTTCCACTGTCAATTAGAGGCGGTATCAAGCAGTTTATGAATTTAAGAGTTGAAACAAAAATGTTCCCGAATTAAGTGAAATCATCTACAGCAATTACCAACATCAGATTCTCCAAGCCTTGAAGGTAACCACACTGTCATTTTGGAATCAAAAAAAGTTTTTTTTTAAGTTCAAGTTTCAGGCAAAGCTGTTTAACCTTACTTCACACTAATGCCCATGGGAAAGGTATGAATCCACTTCTCACTCCAGTTATGGGTAAATAACAGGGCAATTGGAGCCCTTTAACCTTGTAAGGCAGTCCATCTAAGAGAATGACAGAAAAAAAAACCTACAGCTTGGCAGTCGCCATAGCTGGCCCCAAGCCCGGTTAAAGGATAAGGGTTGAGTGTGGAGCTATCGACACCAACCCTTAAAAAACCTACTTGCTACTGAAACTACAGCAGGGTGGTTGTGGCCCTATACTCCACAAGGAGTCTGCTGGAATAAACAAACACAATTGATTTTTGGCTAGAAAGCCTTGAAGACACAAACCAACATACATCATCATTCTGAGGGCAAAAAAAATGTCTTAAATGTTTATTTAATGCAAAATTGTTTGTCCCAAAAATTCACATTGCTTTCTAGAATTAGCAGGAAGGTTTTTGTTGTTTTTTTTTCTTTCTATTTGAGATCCTTTAATGTTCAAGAGCGAGGAAGGGACAACGGTTCCAAAAAGTTATGTATGACTTATAGTTTATACTCAAAATTTTAATATTTTCCTGTAAATTAAAATTTTAATTTTTTAAATCCTATAATGTGCAGCCATTCATATAGCAAACCTTTTAGTGAAATAAAGACATTCAAATATTGATTGTTTTTATATTCACAACGTTTCGGCTGCATACCCTCCAGCCTTCTTCGGGTGTCTATTTTGTTCTTATCTTGGCTGTCTAAAAGAATATCTTGTTGTATTCATAAGTTACAAGAAATGCTAAATGATCTGAATAAGGAAAGTCTCAAGGTATGTTTAAAGATCAACAGAAGTAAGACAAAAATAATGTTCAATTGTAACTTCCCAAGAACGATCATAAAAATAGAGAATGAAGATAGAGAATGAAGATAGAGAATGAAGATAGAGAATGAAGATAGAGAATGAAGATAGAGAATGAAGATAGAGAATGAAGATAGAGAATGAAGATAGAGAATGAAGATAGAGAATGAAGATAGAGAATGAAGATAGAGAATGAAGATAGAGAATGAAGATCTGGAAGCGGTTCTGGAATACAACTACTTAGGACAGATGATAAAACTAGAGAAAGATCATGAAATTGAAATAAAACAACGTATAACGATTGGTTGGAAAGCATTTAGTAAAAATAGATGTAATGAAAAGCACCTTGCCAATATGCTTAAAAAACGTAAAGTGTACAATGAATGTATAATACCAGCTATGACGTATGGGTGTGAAAACAACAAAATCGCTTGAAAACCAACTCAGAGTCAAAGATCAATGGAAAGAATAATGCTAGGAATAATTAAGAGAAAGAAAGAGGTCAACATGTGTTAGAGAGTAGACCAAGGTGAGAGATATAATAGAAGTGATTAAGTGACAAAAATGGATTTGATTGATTGTTTTGTTTAACGGCACATCAACCCTTGGTGGGTCATTTAGTGCTGAATTCAGTGGGGTGATCGCCTCCCGACCAGCTGACCAAAATATCCTGTGCAACTTCTCCCAGGACGATATCCGAGCATGCCACAAGGTCCCCCGAAGGGCCGTGGTTCTCTGAACTTCAAGGCCATGGTGGTTCTGAAGGACAGTTACTACACTTTGATCTTAGCCAAAAGGCTGCAAAGCGATCGACAAAAACGGAGTAGGAGACCAAACAGAGATGAGATAGAAGGGTTAGCTGGTAAGACATGGCAGATTAGCAGTCACAGTAGTCATGAAGGAATTGGGGGAAAAGCCTCTGTCCAGCAGTAGATCTGAAACGGCTAATTATGATGATGGTATATTGAGTGCAGAGATATATAACACAGACTTGACATATACCTTAGAAAACTGGAATTTTGTACTGTAGAAATATCATGGCTACATTGTTAAGAGTAATTTTCAGATTCTTTAAAAATAATTCTTTTAAATAAACAGGTCTGGTTAGTCACTAAATAGAAGCCATCACATGATCAATGTCTTTTGGCAGAATGCCTTGTTGATGGTGATCAATGAATCAGTTACATTTCTTGCCTTTTGTTGGGCAATGACCAATAAAAAGTCTGTATTAACCCTCCCCCCCCCAAAAAAAAATACAAGTGTAAACACTGCCGAACA
>VCCN01004630.1:4326381-4352539 GCA_006491835.1 Architeuthis dux
AAAATTAACCACTTCTTCCTAACCCCATTGCCCACCCTTCCACAAAACCTCATAGAAATTGATTTGGAGATATCATGTGGACAGACAAGACCAAATACATATACCTCTCCAACTTTGAAGACAGAGGTAAATAATCTTCAAAGAGTTACAGCCTTCCACTGAATTAAGTTAAGGCTTAATAGGCATGCAGCACTGATGCTGGTCGTCCCTCCACACGCTCAGAAGTTTTTCCATTTCTTCCATACTAAGCTTCATTTCTTACTAATTATGGTAGAATATTGGTACAGAATCTTCCACATATTCCTTTAAAACTGTAGCACTAGTAAAACCATTCATACACACTTGCTTTTTCTCACCTCTTTCATTTCACTTTATAATGTCCATCTTAGTTTCCAATATAATACTGAGAGGTTTCTTGCTATCACCATCATTACTGGCCCCCACTGTTATGCTTCTGAGACATGTTGGGATGATTAAGTATTTATGAAAACCACAGATAACATCAAATAATACTCTGACGCCACAGAGAGACAACAAAAACTATTGTATTTACAGGGTAACATTGAGCCGCTACAGTAATGTCATCTATCACGGCAGTTGTACTTCTGAACCAGCACAATGTTCAAAATTTGAATTTACAGACAGGTTTGTTTGTATCACTGAAAGTTCGCAACTTGAACATTTGTAAGTAGGAGAGCACCTGTATAGCAAGTTTGGGAATCCCACTGAGCCAAACTAAGCTATGATTAAATATTTACACAAGCATCTTCCATAGAAGAGTTAACAGCTACTCTTTCAGACTATTGCCAGCATAAGAAGTTTGATCCTTGAGTGCCCCCATTATTGTAGCCCTGTGCCAGGCAAAGCAAAGATTAGTGAATATCTTCAATAATGCTCTTTGAAGAAGAAGGGGGGGAATCACACACACACACACACACGTATGTATATAAGAGCTGTGTCTGTTACTTATAGTATCAGTAGCAGCCATCAGCCCCTCTCCATTCCTACCGTTTTATTGAACTACCTAACTTTTTCCTCCTTTCCCTTCCTACTCTCTTATCAAACTACCTAACTTTCTTTTCTCCTACAGTGTGTCACATTTATAGTATCAGTAGCAGCCATCAGCCGAGCCCGTTGTACACTTATGATAACTGTCAGCAGAGCATCGGGTCATGGACTCGTTAATTAGAATTCTGGTCAGTCAAACAAATCACCTTGACAGCAACCATGAAGTCTAATCCTTTTATAAGATCCTGTAGGTATCAGACCACAGCTCTACCACTCAGTTATACCCACTAATGCAGCCTCTAGGAAGACCTATTAAGTCTTGGACAAGATTATTTCAATAAAATGTGAACAGAATACATTTAGTTCTATTCCAGTAGCTAGAGAAACCTCAGCAAATAACAAGTTTAATATTATTCAGCAATTTTGATTCTTGTCACAACAATGTTATGAAATTTAAATGAATATACAGCCACTCATAATTTCTTGTGAGATTAGAGAAAATATCGATGGCTCCAACAAGAGAAAAAGACCAGGAAACTAGAAAGCACCCAGAGAGCGCATACCTCTGCCATACACTAACTAAAAACTGAATGAAAGTCAGTTCATATATATATAGCTACGATGCAAGGGAGGTAACTAAGTTTTTATTTTCCATATTTTGGACTATTATCTTAATATATGAAGAGAAAATCTCAATCGAAAAAATTCCTGGATGCACACCAAAATTTAATCAATTCTTCCTTAGCGCACGGCCTACCCTTCCACAAAATATCAAGGGCCAGGCTTGAGGTGCCTTCAACACAGTGGGAGTGAAAAACAAGGGACATGTGATTTTTTTTTTTTGGGGGGGGGGGCTGTTTAGATAAAATTGGTTGATGTGTGTGTTTTGGCTCTTAAACTGTCAATTACTACTACCATTCTCTATAGTTTTGAGAAGGCTCATTAATATTCAAATGGTTCTTCAGCCGATTGAACTACTTGTTATTTGTGTTGTAAACACAATGTTTCAGCTGATAACCCTTATAGCACATGGCCCGGGTGTTTCTGTGTCTTGTCGGTTTCAGATCTAAACCCGACAAGATAAAAAAAACAAATTCTCAGGATTGACCCCAAAATTTAATAAATTTTTCCTTAGCCGATGTACCCTTGATAAAATGTCAATGAAATTCATTGAGAACTTTTGGAGATATTGTGGACAGATAGACAGATGAACAGGCGGATAGACAGACAGGAGTGAATATTGGCAGAGGTAAATAAGTTTCTTGCTACTTGTTCCCATCTTTTCTATACTGTCCACCATGTTGCTCATATATATTTTTTGTGCGTATAAATTCATTATTTATCAAATCTGTAACAAAGTTAATTGGACTGTCACGAACCAATGGCCGTAAATGTTTTTTGGGGGAAAAGAAGAAAGATAATAAATTTGCATAGTGTTTCATCCAAAACAAAATTACAACCTTTTCTCTTTCAAGATCAACATCAATCATATCAATGGCAGGAAATAGAGGTCATCCTTTCTGGCAATGGAGACAGCAGTATGGCTCAGTTGGTAGACACTTTGCAAGATGGATTGGCAAGCAGAGTTCAAATCCTGGTCACAGCCAATCAATATTCTTAAAACCAATACGTGTTCCATAATGTCCCGATCAAGAAATGTTTTACATTTGGCTTGACAATCTTTTTGCATGGTAGTTTTTTTTTTTTTGTGTGTAGAGAAGGGAAGAAAAGTATAATGACTTAATATTTGTCATATTATCTTGATTTATTTTTTATTAGATGAAGCATTGTCAACCATTATAATTTTTAACTAGTACTAGCTGAAGTACTGTCTACATCAGGTTAAATAAGTTTAAAGATTTCAGACTTGTTAAAAAAAAAAAAAAAAAAAAAAAAAAAAAAAAAAGTTTCCCTCCACTTTTGGCCACTTAAAGAATTATATATGAACAAATAAAATAAGATATGTATATTAAACAGAAAGTAAGGGTCCAGTTTAGCATTATAAGTACATTGTCAATTTAAGTTTATAGCTCCAAGACCTCCGAGGGGAATTTTATCAGAAGGTAAGTTTCTTTTTTTAGAAATCTTTTGGTGAAGAATGGTCTAAAACAGTGGTTCTTAGAGTTCAAAGTCAAATTCCTCCCTTAGCGATCACAGGTTTCCTCAATTCCTCTTATTTTGAATTAATTTTTCTCCCCTTAGAAAATCCTCCCCCGAGAGCAAAGAGCCTCCCAAGTTAAATTTCCCAAAGCTGATTTTGAGGTTGTGAGTACAAAAGAATGAATATAGTAAATTAAGAAAAGAAAAGGCTATTTTCTGAAACAAAACATTGTGTTTAAAAACTGTCCAAACACATATTGTGAATAATCAGTTGGCATTGATTTGCATAAATATTCCTCTACATAGAAATAATTTTTCTGTTGGGATATTTGTTTAGACACTGGATTCTGTCAGTATTAGACAACGCATTGGCCCAGTGGTTCTCAAACTGTGAGCCTTAACACTATAGCAACTATCTCCCACGTGCACTGCATGAATTTTTCCAAATATACATGTATTTCGAGCCTTGGATGTGTCCATACAGGTATTATGTTTGTCCTGCTTCTGCCACAGAGTTGCCAATCTAGAAGTTTCATCACTTTTTAGCGACAGATAAAAGGAAAAAGGGGTGACGAGTACATATATCACTATGCTGATATAAAAGTTTTGTTCATGTCTAATTCATTTCATTTTACGGTATGTCACACCTTCAAAGTTTACTGCTAGGTGGAAACAGGATGGTGATCAAACATTATTTCCAAAGGAGTTTTTAAAAATATATAGATATAATATATATGTTCCATACCCTAATTATGGTCTAATATATACTGCTGTTTATTCATATTTTAATAAAGAGTGGGTGTACCATGAAAGTCAAATATATTTCTTAATGTGCTGTTATACAATAAAGTTTGAGAACCATTGCATTAGTCAATCACAACACAGACACAAAGAAAACTTAAAACTGCACCGAGAGGGGAGGTTGAGAATTGGTCTTTAAAAGTACCAATTTATTGTGTATCATTTTAGCTTTTATTATTCCAATTCAAAGAGGCATTAGTTTGATTTTTCCCCCTGTTCTCCATGTACACTCTAAAAAGTTCTAAGGATTTGAAATGTGTTGAAAATTAGTTTTACTTTTAAATATTTTTATTCAGAAATACAAAACTGACATTGATTTTTCATAAAACTCCCAACATTTATTAGGAAGGGATTATTTTCTCATCTTTATAAAAGTCTGCATACCAATTTAAAATGGTACTTGCCACCGCCCCCACACCATCAACTCGAACAACAATCACAAAAGTTCTAAATTGGCTCATAAATCTTCATCTTTTATCACTTAAGAAAAGAAAAAAAAAAAAAACCAAACGTGTGCCTTGTAATAAGAATTTATGGAAGTCAATTTGTAAAATCAGAGAGCAGGGCTTCCATCGTAATAATATGGCCGAGTTATAAAAGATAAAAAAAATGAATTAAAAAAAAAAAAAAAAAAAAAAAAAAAAAAAAAAAAAAAAAAAAAAAAAAGATGGCTCAAATAATAGCAGCAGCAGCAGCAGGAAAAATGCATCAATCTTCTAAGAGCATTGGCTTCATTAGAAGCAGGTATAAAAACAGACACCTGCTTGCACTCAGTATTTTGCAATTAGACTTCATCTTGGAAGAAATCAAGACAAAGTTCTTCCCAAAAGGACAAAAAAAATGAATAGAAAGTTTTACATTTTCAGATTAAAAGACTGCAGAATAAGAAGATGTTAAGGCACATCAACAAAAAGGTGTATATATCACACACACACACACACACACATTAGGTATGTGCAAAAGTTCCAAGCACTCTTTTTGAAAACTGGTGACTGGATACTGGTATTTTGCTGGAAACTTTTGCATACCTAATATCTCCATTTTCTTACTTAAGCTCTATAATTTAAGATCATTTGTACACCTACTTTTTCCATGAGGAGACAAGCTGAACAAAATATTAATATGCATGTGCATTCATTCCCTCCCACACCCACACACAATTAATAATATTACCTTTCTTGGGAGAAAAAAAAAAAAAAGAAAAAAGAAGAAGAATATCAGACGAACACACCATTACCATCACCATAGCATGGTAAAAGGTTCCCTGGCACATCAATACCTATATCAGGGCCACATTTTAAATTGATAGTTTTTCTTTTGCTACTACGATGGGAATTTTTAATATCAATAGTGATATTATTGGCAGAAATGTTGTCTTTATCATTTGTCATGAAGCAGTAAGGTAGGTACATAGGATTGTTTTTAGTATTTCCGCGTGCACGTGTACACACACACACACACACACACACACACACACACACAAAAGGGGCGGTGCAGAATCTGTCGAACTTTACACTAACATAATTCTGCAGCTACTGTAAAGCAAACACAGAAAAGTCTATTTCAATTTAGAATTTCTTTCAGCATAATTTATACAGAAGATTTGCTTTGACATTTAGATAATAACATCAACGTCTGAGCCTATTGCCAGGAGCAGAACCCATTCAATATTAAGAAAAATTGAACATTTCCAATTCTCATTATAATCCTCAGAGAATAAGGCGTGGGCGTTTAGATCTTTCTGAGATGATCAGCTAAGAAAAAAAAAAACAAGACATTTTATTATGCAAAGTTTTCAATTTGAACGACAAGAGAACAGTTAACACCAGATTGATTTTGTTTGTTTTTTTTTCTCCCTCTATTCTAAAAATAATAGAGTGAATAGTTTATTAAAACAAATATTATGTTCTATGTATCAAAAGTATTTTCATTTTTACTGACCTTTACTTCAACGCTTATTTCATGTACACATCTAAAGACTATCTATGACTCCACTATATTATTATTATAAATATTATAGCATTATCAATACTAATCAACTGTACCTTTTGTTTCAGATGTTATAATGGCAGATACAAGTATTGAGATTCTGTCAATTCTGAGCCACTATTTCAAACTGGGTCTCAAAGCCACTGAAGCTGCTTGCAGAAGTCAGGAAGTTGAAGGAAATGAAACAATATCTGACCATACTGCCCAAAACTGGTTTAAGCGTGGTGACTTGTCCCTAGAAATAAATCCCAGAAGTGGAGGACCATCAGCTGTAGATTATGATGGTTTAAAACTACCAGCACTCAAAAACTTTCAGAAGATCTAGGATCATTGAAAGATATGTCGAGCATTACATAAGATTAAAAAACATACAGGAACAAAATTCTTTTGATACACCCCAAAATCTATAAGTGGCCGTAGGGATATGGTGGGAATGGGGTAATATGTTAATCAGCACAGAAAGTGAAACTGACAAACAGAGTTCAAATTCAGATTAATGCTGCTTGTACTCTACATTAATGGAGGAAAGGCATGAATCCACTTCTCCCTGCACTCCAACCCATTGCCAGTTACCATCAACACAGTTTCATCACTGGCATGCCATAATAGTAGACTGGGAGAGTGTGAGTGGGCCTTTAGGCAAACAATGGAAACCAGTTTTTATTAAATTTGACTAGTTTTTTTACCTTCATCCTAATTTTAGTTGTTTTTATACAACTTTTACCATTTAAGTGTAAATCAGCTTCTGCTAATCCCATGAAGTCTTTGTGGCCAATTGGTAAAAGCAGCTGGCAATGAGGGTGCGAGTTCAATTCTCACCGAAGGCTTACTCTTTATTTCCAATTGCGCTATTATTCATTGCCATAGAAACAGTGGCCGAATTAATAAGCTGTATAAAAACTAAAATTAGGATGAAGGTAAAAAAAACTAGTCAAATTTAATAAAAAAGTGGTGTGTTACAATACTTCAGCCAACAATAACAAAGATTGATTTATAACAATGGAAACATTTTCTAATCAACTATCATGTCATGCATCTCATAACCAGTTTAGTTTTTATCATAACTACCTTTGCCCACATGGACAGACTGAATAACCTCTGTCTCCACCTCAAGTACAAATGGAAGATTTGTTTTTTATAAGTTGTAAATAAAAAAAGAAATAGAACAATTGAAATCTGGCATTACTCTTGCTACAGGCAAATAAGAATTTCACAAGCAGAAAGCAAGACAATACAAGAAGTGATTTGTCAAACACAGAAATATTATTAAGGTTACATAAGAACAAGAATGTTCACCTAAAAATATATTGGTACAATGGCAAAAGACATTGGAAAAACCAAGAATTGGATGTTAGCCCCACAACTAAAATAATTCTATGGATTTTTTTTATTAGATGAAGCATTGTCAACCATATTAACTCTTAAATTCATGGACCGATGTAATTATCAGTAGAACTCTTTAATGAATAGAATAAAAATAATGGAATGCTGTGAATTGTATAGAAAATTTTTTAAATTCACCAAATGGGTCCCTTGATAAGGACATTCAATCTTACTTTATGAATTTAAGAGTTAATTAGAAAATTGACATCTGGCATTGCCATTGCTACAGGCAGAAAAAAAAAGAAACTGAATAAAAAAAAAGTTGATGTTAGCTTTAGGTAACTAAATAAATAATGGTACATGGATTCCCCCCCCCCTGTGCGGCTGCCATAAGACAGACAATGATTGACCTGGTTTTGACACTATTGATAAAAGTAAAGAGAAGACAACTTGGAATAAAAGAGTTAAAGGGTCACAATATCCAACTGGGGCCCATTGTATGTACAGTTCAATTCCATGTGAGAAGCAAGCAGAGTTTATTTATTAAGCTTAGCATGGTGTGGCACAAAACCACAGTAGTGAAGGCACTCAGTGAGAATTGAGCTCGCTAACCATCACACTACAGGCACCTATGAATTATCACTAATGAATTAACCAAGAAGGAATAAAAATGAATTTAGGGCACGTTTATCCAACGGGACTCACAGTGATTGATAAAGGGTTTTTAATAGATCAAAACCCTTTCTAATCTAGTAATAATCCTTTTGTTTCTGAAATGAAGTATCTATAATATTATTCTGCTTGTTTGTATGTACAAGTATATCTTGATTAGTGCGATTAATTCGTTCTGAAATTTCCGATACTGTTCAAAACCGTACTGTTTACAGCTCATAATTTAATGTGTTTTTTTCAGCTTATACTTAGTTACATTAATTTGTACAGCAATACCTTAACCATACTACATCAATACCCACATTAATCAAAACTGTACTATTCAAGGTATTGCTATCTATGTAGCATGCTTTCTGACGAAGAACCTGCTTGGACACTGAAATTAAATAAAGTGAATACTGCCATGATTTGAAAGTTTGTTTTATGTCACTTTTTCGCTATTACAAAAAAGGCGAAATGCAAAAATAGTGTTAAACATTTTTTTTTGAAGCAAGCTGTTATAGAGGCAGCGTGCACCCTCTTCCTCTCACATACCAAACACCTTTTCCCCCACCAGCACTACCACCAATGACTCAGTCTAACATAACATCACCATTTTTGAGGGTGTGGGAACCCCCAAAGATTTTCCCAATATAAGTTAATGGTAATTGCCACTTTACACCATTTTGGCTTACAGAAGGTTTTTATAGGAATGCTCTACTTTCAGATAGCAGGGAAAACCGGTAGTGGCACCAAATGTCAACAGAACACCATTACAGGCTGGCCAACAACAGAAAAATGGAGGAAATTTATCTGAGATAACCAGTCCAAGATCAACATTCAAACCGCAGCCCATTTTTATCAGCCAATTCATCAATTAGATTATCCAACATCTCTTCTCAGATATTCATTTAATGTTGGTCTCTGTTGCAAATGACATAATTGAATTTTCATCGATTTCTAATACCTCTCTAATCCGGTCCTCTGTGGTTTGGCAATTCCCATGGTCCGGCACATTTTGAATCTACTACCATTAGTTATTAACTTCTTATATATTTGATATAATAAGAGTGAAAGTTTGTTTGTCTTGAAACAACAAATCTTTACCAATTTTGGCATGGAGATCCAGATGCACCCCCAGAATAATGCATGAACAAAGAAAAACCGGGTCCGAGCTCCTAAGGGGTGATATCTGATGTTACTTCCTTTTTTTAGAAATTTCTCATCTAGATTTAGTGGTTTTGTGTCGTGTCTAGATGTCAGAAATTACTATTTAGGTTTTTTTTTTTATAAAATTATATTTTGACTCATTTTTACATGTAAACCCGTAAATTTGGCATTTTATCTTTGTGATCTTTCAGGTTCAGTTGACATCACCGACTTGGTGAAACCATCGCCGAAACTTACGTATACAATTTTCACTGGATGCACACATGCGACTTTTGGATTAGACAGTATTATCCGCACCATAAATTATTCTAAATTCCAACGTCCGGGCACTAATAAAAAAACTACTCAGAGTAATTTTTCCGACAGTAACTACATTTTCTTTATTGCTACAGTTCAGTCGTTTTTGTGAGGGCACTCTGAGCCAGTTAAAACACAATAATAACCATATTGAAACTATTTTTTATTAGATTTTATGAGTCATTTTATTTTTATTGCTATCTGTATAGCATACTTTCTGAGGTGATAGAGGTAACTGACATGGTGAAACTTTTGCCTAAACTTGACTACGGAAGGATGGAAACCATAAAAAAAAATTTTTTTTTAAATAAATAAATTTAAAAAAAAAATTTAAAAAAATATATATACTTTTTCAGTGGAAACTTCAGCACAAAATGATTTTTTTTTTTTTTTTTACAAAATTACAGTTTTTCACTAGAAACCTTTGGAAAAACTTGTGCGCACATGCAATATTTTTCTTTCTTTTTCTAATTTTTCAATGGAAACATTTCCACAAACCTGATCTTTTTTATTACAATTTCTCAATGGGAACATTTGCACGCACCTGATATTTTATTAACAAATTGCTGTTTCTCGAAAGTTTCTTTTTTGTCATTTCTGGGCAATGCTATGATTCCCTGCTAGTAGTTAATATAGATACATTCTATAGGTAATAAATGACATTAACAAAATGATGTACTTCAATTTGCAGAAATATATATGCAAGAGTAATGGTGATATCTTGGTTATACCTCACAATGTTAACAAAAGCAAAGAATTCCTAGATCCACCACCAAATTTAACCAACTATTCCTTTTGAAATTTTGTGGAAGGGTGGGCCACAGCCTTCCACAAAATTTCATATTATATGGACAAACAGACAAACATGGTTGAATACATAACTTGTCCAAATTCGTTGGCAGGGGTAATGATCTACATAGAATCATAAACCCATTTTTGTGCAAGATAATTATCATCTGCAGAACAAGAGTTTTGCATCAAATTCAAAGCTAAGTGGGAATTCTCCGTTTGTCCTCACCTCTGCAAGCTATCCATTTCAGAACCACTTGTTAAGAATCTCTCGAAACAAACAATACGAAGGAAGTGTTGAGTAGAAAATCCCTGCAAGTCATTTTTGCAACAACCTGGCCACTTGAAATGCTTTGGATTTCAATGAGCATAATGGAAATTTAAACAAGAATCACAAAGCCTGAAAGCATTTAGAGAAGATTCATTTCCAACTGTTCAGAAATCATAATTCCTCACATTGGCACCGGTTTTCCTCAGAAATTCAAGGGGAGGTAAGAGTGAAAAATTACTGGATCCACCCCAAAATTTAATCAATTCTTCCTTAGTCCATGGCCTACCCTTCTAAACTTTTGGAGATACTGTGTTGACAAACATGAGTGAATATATATACCTCTTCTAGCTTAGTTGCCAGAGGTAAATCACAAATTGCTGTTCTTAGAAATGTGTGAATTAAACAGCCAATCAATGGGAGACATGGGTTTAGGGTGTCTGAGTTAAGAGAAATCTTCAATCAATATCTAATGTTTATTTGCATCAAGCAAATATGCTTTACAAGAAATTTTGTAGATCTCTAATCTACGGAAGACGAATACATTTAAATGAGATTAAAGTTTTGATATTTCATACATCTTCAAGATATCTGAATTGATTTCAAGTAACTTTTATGTAAAACTAGTTTTACAAAGATCAAAGATTGTGAAAAAATAAAAAAATTAAAAAATTAGCTTTTGAACAATATCAGAAAACTGCAAACATCAACCAAACATGACGAAAAAAAAACAAAAATAAATAAAATAATCTATACTATAATTTTGTTTGTCACGACATACTACCATTACGCTCTGTTAATCAACAACTAACCAATCATGACAGAATTTTGGAATTTGAATAAAGCAGACAAAGCGTAAAGACTGAAACGGATTTTCTGGGTTAAGATTCGGTTTATCAAACCAGAGTAATTTTTTATGAAAATGTATTACTTTTTTTTTTGTTATTTTATTACTACCATACTGTTAGGTTTACGGTAGGAAGAGAGAGAGGGTAGAAAAGAAAGTTGGGTTGTTTACTGAGGTGGTAGGAAAATTTTCACATATGAAACTAATCAATATTTGTATAATATTTAGATAAAATCATGGACCATCAATGAAGATTGGAAGGGATAAGTAAGAGAATGAAAAGACACAGGCATAAGGCAAGAGAAGAGCAGAGGCAAGAGATAATGCATGATCACCTATGCAATTTCCACGGGTCCAGCTAGAGAGAATTATTAGTTTCTGAGTCAGATTTTAAAACGCTGTTACCAATTCCTTATGGTGATTTGGGTGAGAAGGAGAGGAAGATTCCATTAAATTAAAGTCATTTTTCAAGAAACTATTTTATTTCTGCTAGTTCCTAAATCCAGTTGAAGGCCAGCAAACCCATCCCCAGTTCGCCCAGATACCAGTCAGTCTAGAGCAAGACCAGCCCCAAAAACAAGGTTGTCAGAATCACCACAGAGACCATCCTAGCATATGGTGAGATAGGCATATAGTGGCTTACAAACATTTTCCAGAAGCCCTGGAATGAAAGAAGAATACCAGAGCAGAGGTGCCAATTAGGAAGAAGAATGGAAGCAAGCAAAACTGTCACACATACAGAGGAATTTCTCCGAGTCATGCTGGCAAAATGTACTCCAAGATCCTAGAACAGAGGTCCGGAACCTTTTTAACCTGAAGAGCCATTTTCAACTAAACAAAAGATTATTGAGACTATCGGAGTCGCATAATTTATCATAAACAAAATACATACAAGAAAACAAATTTAGCTAACTATTTTCTTACTCCATGCGATTTTTTAGTTTGAATCTTGTCTGAAATTGCTTCAATGT
Source organism: Architeuthis dux (assembly GCA_006491835.1). Classification (NCBI taxonomy): domain Eukaryota; kingdom Metazoa; phylum Mollusca; class Cephalopoda; order Oegopsida; family Architeuthidae; genus Architeuthis; species Architeuthis dux. The sequence goes on from VCCN01004630.1 coordinate 4,338,596, forward strand.
CCAGGTCATAAACGAAAGGAATCTAAGACGCAACAACAAAAAACAATATGAAGTGAAAATTAATCATTAAAGTATTTGACGAAACCGAACCAAATCCATGCCCGATTATTAGATTACCAATTGAAGGCTCATTTTTAGAAATACCCATAAAATGAAAAATGTACACCTTTCTGCCAATGCTGACTCACCAGTGTCAGACGTGGACACTGACCAAACCCCAGGAAAATCACTACCTGTGAAATGAGGTGCAGCAGACAAACAGCAGATAAGACAAGGAGGGACTAGATTAGTAACGAGAAAATCGGAGAAATTGTCAGAGCAATGCCAGTCTACAAATACATACAGTGCCAGAGAATTAAATAGTTTGGAGTTCGGACACCTGACAAGAATGGCAACCAATCAAGCAGCGTTCAGATCCGACAATATAACAAGTTCAGGCACTTGGGCAAGAGGACGACCTCGCAGACATTGGATCAAGGGCGTGGCAGTAACACTCAAGTCCCATAGCCTGTCAATCATTGAGGCAACTCACCAAGCCATCGACCGCAGGCTACCTCCCCACGACAACCAACATTAAACGTGGAAGATAAAAAGAAAGAAAGATTTGACACTAATTTTACTCCCATCTTTATTGACCTATTGATCACAAAAGCCAGTAATTCTACAAAATGTCTGGCAACAGAATGGAGCAAGGGTCACACAAATCAGAAAGAAATAGAAAATATTCAGTTTACAGGTTCAGTGCATCATTGAAAACTATTTGGTCAATTACCTAGGTGTCAAATCTGCTCAAGCATGGCTGATCGGGGCCATACCAATCGGCAGGAATAATATTGATTGTAAGATCAATGAAAAACAAAGACACTCTAAAATTGATAAAGAATTTTAGGAGAAAATTAAGCGAGAGTGAAATTATATCATTAATCGCACAATTAGAGGATCATTTTTCAAGATGTCTAAAAAGATGACGTATACTTATTCATTTGCATAGTAAAGCATTTCACTTCATTGAATTTGAAGCAGTCATTCTTAGAATCAGTGTTCAATGAAATCTGATGACACTTCCAATTAACCTTCTTTAGACTAAACTAGTACTTATATGAAGAATTTCCTTTAGTCTTGAACTGATACCAACAATGACAGAAACTAATTAAATACTTCCTTCATTACAATTCTCATCTGGCAAAATCTTATCTGTCTTTTAATTACTTCCAATTTGAGTCTCATATCAAAGTTGACAGGTAACAGACACCACTATATTTATCATGACCAGTCCTGTCGTTTATAAGTGTACAACAGGCTTGACAGATGGCGGCTGCTACTGATACCATAAGTGTGACAGACATGGTAGGAAGAAAGAGGGACGAAAAGAAAGGTATCTTAATAAGGCAGTAGGGAGGGAAAAGAGAAAAGAGAGAAAAGAGAAAAGAGAAAAGAGAAAAGAGAAAAGAGAGTAGGAAGGGAGAGGGGAGAAAAGAAAGTTGGGTAGTTCATAAGAGGGTAGGAAGGGGAAGATACTGATACTATAAGTGTGACAGACATGGGTCTTATATATAAAATTTCAATCTCCTTCTAGACAATTCTTTCATGATTTCCCTTCCTTTCACCATTAAATCAAAAAGATGCCCCCTTTTCCAAGTGGTATTTAAATACTTCAAGCAGAACAAAACCAACAGACAACATGGTTGATTGAACCCATATCTATGCTTGCCAATATTGTATTCATCTGGACAAGTTGAAAATCCTCTCTTCCCATTGGTTGATTAAGATTTAATTCTAGCCTTCCTTTCTGTTATTGACTCTTGTTTGTTCTATCAAATATCAGCATTGAAGATAAGCTACATCCATGTTTGCCCTAACCTTCCCTGATCAACAACAGGAAATTAATTCTTTATTATAAAAATCATTTGTACTTTTGAATAATTTTGTCTGGTAATTGTGACTTCATTGGCAGAGGTAAACAAACTTTAATTTAAATTGTTTGCAGCATTTCCATCAAAATTCATCTGGTTATAATTTACCAAAAGTCTGTCCGTATGTGACAACCTACCTAAGAAACCATACAACGTATCCCCATGAAATTTTCTGTGTGTACCAATGGGACCCCGGAGCAGGTTTTTAGAAAGTTAGCTTCTGAAAATCATCCAAGTAAATTCACAATGAAAATCCATGCTAAAATGGACACATTTTTTGTGCCTGCTTTTTCAGCTGAGATCACTGGGTACTAATGAAAAACTGCTTAATCGCAGAGCCAGTAGGGACTTCATATCGTTCATAGAGAGGGGCCGAGAGTAAGAGGAATGACTATTTTCTGTTAAGCAGTGTGTATGTACATTTAACATTTTTCCAAAATTTTAAAAACTGTAAAAGTTAAATATAAATTTTTAAAAACAAATTAAATTAAACACTGATTTTCATCTATCTATAAATTATTAATTCTTTTTTTGACAGCAATTTACTGCACTCATAAGCCTCATGCAGATAGTTTGATGGAAGAAAAACAAAAAAACAAAAACAAAAACAAAAGGACTATATCTATAGATATATAATAATGGAAAGAAACCTGCTTTGCCAAACATTTCCATTCCATAATAGCAAACCGATAACACCTTTTTGAAATGTCCTCTGCTAATTCCCCGACTTCATTTCTAGTCATCAATAGACATGGCTGCCCATCTGATTCACAAACAACGAGTGAGCAACCATTAAGCTAACAAGGGGCCCCCTCCCCAAAACAAACTCAACCAGAATGGAAATGTGTCCAGGAAAAAAAACAGTCAATCAAACTGGTAAGAAGAGACAAGGCTGAATTACAGTGAAATCTCACTTGCTATTGAGCAAGTGCCCTGAAGAAGGAAACCAAATAGAAACTAGACCGGGTGCATTGCCTGAAAGAGCTGCAAGTGTGATTGCACCACAGCTTAGCCCCTCCCCACAAAAAAAACAAAAAAAAAAAAAACAAAAAAAAAAAAACTTAATGGAAGCACAAAAAATTACTAGCGAAATAAATTTTACAACCTTCACAAGGGAAGTAAATGAATACACGAATGGCAGAAAGTAAGGGTCAGGTTTAATTACATTGTAAATAGAATCCCCCATTCTAAAACCTTAAAGAAAAAAATAATTTACTTTTTTCAAAATTGTATGTAAGTGGCATTAAGACGCACCAATTAGCATTGCACTGATATCTCAAAAACTGTAGGAGGAGAAGCAGCGCCAAAAATGAGTGGAATAAGAATGAATGAAAATGGATAGAAGAACAATAGTGTACTTGTCAAGACAGAACCAATATTTAAGCAGGTTGGGAAGGGAAATGCAAAAGAAACAGAAGCTATTTAAAGCTATGAAAAGATAGATCAAATTTTCTGAGTAAAAATAAATAAATCAATGAAATGGTGTATTAAACACAAGAGCTAATACATCCAATAACAAAGGATGCTGTTCCAGATATGCGTTTAACTGGAACAAATAATAAATCAAGTTAAAACTTAAGTAAATGAAGAGTTAACTCAGAATTTCATTGAAGAAAACAAGCCTGAAATTCAGACCATAGATGCGCGAGTTATCCCCTTTGTGCCATAAAGGAGTTAGATCTAGCACTGAAAGAGCTTAATCAGCAAATTTTCTTTTGGTATGTCAGCCCATCAGTCAGTCAGTGATGGCAATCGGTACTAGACATGCTCACGCATCCAAAAAGAAAATTTTAAAATAAATATATGAGAGAAAAGATTGCCAGTTGTCAAGGGACAAGAATTACAAAATACATTCCAAGGAAGTATACACACAACAAAAGCAAACAAACTCAAAGCAAAGTCTAAATGTCTTCATCTTGGATGCGTTCCAATTTTATTTCACTGAAGGACACAAATTTGACATTAATAAATGGAACTGCAAGTTGAATGTCATCAAGAGATTTAAAATTATTGAAATTTACTGGAAATTCGGAGCAAAGTGAACAAAAACAAAAAATATGGAAGCACAAAGTGGTTATAACATATTTGCATTTCCAAATGGTACTAACAACAGACAATGAACAATATCATGTCATCACAAAACAACCACTCAGCAATATTTTATCTCAATTATTGTACTTTTGCTGCTGCTTAAAGAAGCAGAAAATCAAAAGAATTTCTAAAAAAACAGAACCAGATTCTAAACCCATGAGAATTTGGAATGAAACTTAATTTTGAATGAGAAATGATGTCAGTTGATTCTAAAGAGAAAAGAGGGGAAAGAAAAAAAGAAAAAGAAAAAAAAAGGATAATTCAAGTATATTTTGCATTCTAAGTTAAATGTAAGGAGGTAACTATTTTCTTTTATCTTTCAGAGTAGAGGCATTTTATCTAGTTCTGGCTTCCTTCCTGATATGCTTGCAACATTTCACACACACACACACAAATATATATTGTATTAGGTTATTACATATCAAATTTATGAACAGTGAGATGGAGGATTATATAAACAACAACAACAAAGTAAATATTTAATCAAAATATGACCCATTTCAAGCAATAACCTATTTCCAATGATCCTCTAATGATAATATGCCATCTCTATGAAAGTTTCTTAGGTTAGTGATCACAAATTCAGTAAAAGCATGAATTATTAGCACTATTAGTGAAATTTTATCATGATATCAAGTTCAAAATGCTTCAAAAGATGATAATCTGTGGAGAAATGTTAGGTGAATATGGAGGATGCTGCAAGACTTCATATCCCAATTCTCTGAGCTTAGACAGTCAGCTGAGAGGTGTGGGGTATTGCACTGTCATGGAGTATTTCATTCAGTTCAAAAAAGTGCTCATACAGATAATTCTTCATTATGAGTTTTGGGCCTCCCTTGGGATTTATTACTGGTATCCATATTTCCAGACCTAAACCTATTGAACCAATGCTGAACAGTTCACACTGTAGTAGTGTTCACTCCAAATGCTTTGCTGATGTTAGCAGCAGCTTGAGCAGCATTATGTCCTAATTTCAAATCACTCTTGAAAATCAGTATAACTTCTTGGGTAGACATCATCACTGTTAACCTCTAATAAAATACAAATTATTTCTTTATTTACATTGAATGTAAAAAAAAAAAATTTTAAATTTAAAAAAAAAAAAGAAAAAAATGCAATTAAATTAGTAAATCTTTCACTTTTAGCATTATTTTTAAGTTCAACCTAAAAATGTATGATGTAGGTAGATTGAGACATGCCAAATCCGATTATCAATTTTTCTCTGGAATGTGTAGTTCTCGAGTTATAAGAACATGCCCGCACACACACACACACACACACAAATACTTTAGATATATAGATGTAAAAAAAAAAAAAAAATTTCATGTGTAACAACCTAATATTTATATTTTAAAAAAGATAATTGTAAAAGTAAACAGGAGAACGAGGGCTTGATGATATTTCGATTGGCAAGTTGTTTCAAGGCAAGATAAAAAGGATGCACTTTAGAATATGTGCCACTTTCTTCTTACCCGACATTCCGAACAGTGGGCTGGTTGAAAAGTCAATACTTTTGTCCAGTTGCCATCCGTATAGAAGAGAGGAGCCGAGGGAGGAAAGGAAGTTTCCTAGCTATCTCTTACCCAACCAGGCTAGCCGCAGCAGCTGCAGCTAATAAAAGCTGCTTATAGAAACATCAATGTCTCACTTGCTGGCCATTGTTCCCCACCCCCACCCTGCGAACATTCCCACCCAGCAAACATTACCCACCAAAAGAGGTAGATAATAAAGTCTTTTGCATCTTTATTCCATTACTAATATACAGATTGTATACACAGTTAAATATACTATATATGCCAGTATATAAGACATAGATTCAATTTTTTAATTTTTTTTTTTATTTAAACTCCAAATATAAAACTGTATCTAATGTGCTGGTATTATGACTAGGGGTCCATCTAACAAAATGTCCTTCCAACCCTCCCAACCATCCCCTTTTTTAATGCCACATCCTTCCAGAAGATTAGAACCCAACAAAGGAATAGATATTACACTAGCATCCCAGCCTGAAGACGGGGTGGCTGCGTTCTGATCCTGATCTATAAGTGAAGCTCTGGTTCTTTTCATAACTTCAATGCTTGAAAGAGATTTTAACATTAACCCTTCTTTGGGAACTGAAGAAAAAAAAAGCAGCCTTTTATTACATTCATTATACATTCCATGCATTTATGGATAGAAATGCAGTGAAACAATCACATTATCACAATTGAATTTCACCACATTCAAAAGGAATCCACACGGCTGCTGCTGTTGCTCACAGACCAAAAACAAGGCTGAGAGAGAGAGAGACAGAGACAGAAAAGAAAAGTTACATCTGCAAATGTTTGTTCTTTGCTTTTACCAAAATCTGTCCCATTCACTTGCAGATGCAATGCAAGGGCCAAAAAATGCAGCTGCCAAAATAGACAGATTTGGGGTTTGGGGTGTTTTCACTTGATTTCCGAATCAAGGAGGAGAAAGTGGGATAATCAAATTGATAAATCCATGCAATACAAAAACTAAATTCCAAAATGGTTATTTCTTTCTTTTCTTTTCCAGTAGACTCCTTGTGGAGCATAGGGCTGCATTGCCATTTCAGTAGTGGGTGGAGTTGCTAGCCCCACACCCAAACAGACTGCCTTACAGGACTAAAGGGTTCCAACTGCTCTGCTATTTACCCAGAACTGGGGTGGGGAAGGTTGATCCAGGCCTTTCCTAAAAGCATTAGTGCAGTGAACATAAGCAGCCTCGGCCAAAATTCAAACCCAGTTCACCAAATCTGTTTTCCATGCCAATAACCTTTATGCCACTGACCTTCTCCAAGAGGATTATATGGAACCAAAATTTAAATAATTGTAAATAATTTGTCCAAAAATGCTTTGATTCAGTTTCTTTAGCAGAGAATTCCTTGCAAATACAAACTAGATAGATTTTAATAAAAACAGAAAAGACAATGACATCATAGAAAAACTTTTCCTTTAATCAAAAATCCATACTATATTGCTTAATGCTTCATTACTAAAGTTTGAAAAAAAATAAATGAAATTTTTTTTTAAAAATCCACCTTAAATGGAGTTCATTTTGACTTCATTTGTGTTATGAAACATTTGGTATCTAACTGCCTACCCACAAGGTAGAGTTTAGTGTAGGGACCCATGTATAACTGGGTAGAGACAAAAACATTATCTAATTCCTCAGCATTTCTCTTTGGGACGCCATAGAGATTAGACAATGAACCTGACATTACACCTTCAAGTGCAATGGGGAGGTACAGCCTGGGGCTATCACTGGAACTAGACATATTTTCATCACTCACCTACAAGTGTGGGGGAGGGACAAAAATCTACACACAAAAGGGACAAATAAATGATGATTTAGCAATATCTTAAAAGCAATTGGTTTTATTTTCAATCTGTTGCTAGGAAACATGATAGTTATTGTCTTTGGGTTGAAGGCAGCCATTTACTGAATTGCCAAAATTTACCACCCTGCTATCTTTTGAGGCAGTAAGGAATCTAAAAACCTTAAACCCCAGGCCAAAAACTTCAAAGTGATGAAATATTAAACAAAAGCAATACAAGTTTGAAAGCATTTTCAGAACCATGCCTGATGTATCTTGTTCATTTGTTTGCTTTTTTCTTTGTTGGTTGACTATTACAATGATGTCTGTGGCTGTGCGGATATTTGCATAGCAACTTGTGCGTGGACATTTTCTTTTAAAGTGAGAGGGATGTGGCACAGATACTATCTCACTCTTGGCCTTCCACTGGCGGCCATTTTGGCTGATTATTATTATTATTTTGGTGTTTATTAAAGCTGTCACTCAAGAACTATAATAATAATAAAAAATTAAAAATTTTTTTAAAAACTTGCTTTTTGGTGATCATTACATTTCTTTGTATAATTTATATCACAAACAAACAAATAAAAGAATTAATAAAATGGACCCTCGGCCAGTGGTGTCTGGTAGTCAATAGAAAGAATGGAACGCCACTGAAAGCCAGTTTTATTAATAGCTTCATGAAATTTACTCAGCAAATTGTTAAAGCAAATACTTCAAGCGTAAGCGAATTAAAAGTTCCTCTGATGCTTCTCCATGAAGCACACTGGAACCAGATTATGTCAGCTTCTGACCAAAGACAATGAGGTAAAAAACAGCCTCAGATTGAATTGGAAACAATCTTTTTATATAAAAGGAGTAGTTACTTTTTTGTTTGCCACACTAAAGCAAACAAATATATAAAATTAACATAACCCTGCTGCGATTCGAGGGTCTGACCGGGAGTTAGATAGGCAACTATCATATCCATTAGGCCAAACTTACACTGGTTATGATATTAAGTTACAAGTTATCAACAGACCAAGCAAGCAGTAGGCAAAGGTTGAATAGCTGCTGCTGTTTACAGCTTTACTGCTGTTAGGACACCTGCACCTCCACTCAGCCAGTGATGAAATAATACAAGGAAAATAAAAGTTCATGCCTTTCCTAAACTTAATTGAGATGGGGAAACGGTACAAAAAAAAAAAAAAAAAAAAAAAAAAAAAAAAAAGTCATCAAATGTCTGTCCATCCAAGTTTGCATAACTCAAAGACAGCTAGAGTTATGGCCATCAAGTTTTCTGTGGTTACTAATGGGACCTTGGAGCATGTTTTTAGCATATTAGTTTCTAAGTTTTTAGCGAGGGGTCCAATTTACAACATAAGTATAATACTAAACTGAACCCTTACTTTGTGTCCATCAGGTTAGCTAAACCAAATTAGAAGCCGACAACCAAAACTGTCAATATAGGTTTCTTCAGTTTTTATGTGGGTCAGGCTGACTATGTATGTGTCGTATGTAGAGGCTGCACCAATGGAGCTAGAGGGCTGAAAATTTCAACATTTACTATGTTATTATGTCTAGAAAAAATGTTTTGTTTTTTGAAAATTCCCCCCTAAAAAGTGGCGGTTCGACTTGCAATGTAAGTTTATGCTAAACCGGTCCCTTAGTTTGTGTCCAACAGCATTCGCACTTGTTTTTTGAAAATTCAGACTTTTTTTTAGTGATCACTGCCCAACAGAAGGCGAGAGAAGTAACTTATTCATTGATCCACCCCTTTTTCAAATTTTTTAATTGATCACTACCAACTTGGCCTGCTGCCAAAAGACGTGACAGTTTCTATTGAGTTACTAACCAGACCTGTCTTTATCTTTTAGTTCAATCATGTAAAGTAGACATCTAGCTGAAAATCGCACCCAGCAAGTAATTATAATTGGAAACGTGTCAGGTAAGAATATCCGTTTACGGAGCTATATGCTATTTTATTATACTCCAGTCTATTGTTAGTAGTCTATTGATTTACCTGTCGTAAGGCACAGACACACTAAAAAAAGCGTGTAAAGCGTCCGTCTCTTAAGAGACAACTCCCATTGGAGTATATGGCCGGTGACGATATTCTGGTTTCCTCTGCATGCATCAGTTTAGTGCTCCTTGCAAGTCTGGTAGAGACCAAGACTTTATTCTTACAAGTTTTTATGACCATCCCTTTAGCAGGATGCAACTCCACCGAAAAGATACCACCACCCTAAACACACGGCTTAGACTGTATTCAATTAGGAGAAATTTGTCCACTCTTCGCTTATACTCTGAATCAAACCCAGGACCTTCTGCGTGTGAGGCAGATATTACACTATCCAAGCGGACACACACTGGTGGTGCTAATTGCTTTCTGGACAGTATCAGAAAAGCCTCAGATTGATTCTGAATCACCGATTCACATATCACACAAAGTGATAAGCAGAAAGTATAGCACAAGACTACTGTTCTGTAGCAAGTAGGTTAGCCCCACACCTAACCGTCCTCCTTTACTCAGGCTGCCTTACAGGGGCTAAAGGGCTCCAACTGCCCTTCTATTTACCCGGAGCTGGAGGGATATGTGGGTTCATGTCTTTCCCCAAGAACATTAGTGCAAATGTACATAAGCAGCCCTGGCCAAAACTCAAACGGTTTGCTGGTAACTTTGAGGTGACCCGCATCTCCAGCACTTACCTTAGAAGAAAAGAAAAAAAAGGAAAGTAATGTAGATAATACAAGAGAGCCTGGTATGTTCCAGGTAAAGAGCGCGTGGTAGGAGGAATGCCCATAATAGCCTGGCACATTTTCTTACTAACATTTAGTAGAAAACTGAAATAATTTTATGTGTTATTAAATTTCATCTTGATATTGGCAAAAACTTTAATGTTAAAAATTTTGGCCGAATTAAAAAAATTTATTTTACTGTCAAGAAACATGTACATAAACTTATGTTATGTAAACAGTAACCAAAAAATATTAAAAGGAATCAAAACTTTACAAAGATCCAAGTCTAACCAGATAGCCTTACGTCAAGATCCAATTCTTATCCAGAGAGCCTGAGTCGCGGTAGGAACCAGTCTACATTTGATATATGGGAAAGCCTTTAATTCTTTCATGTGAAGGTAACCAGACAGGAAACCAGTGAAGGTAGATGGATTGGAAACCACTGAAGAGGGGAACGGAAGCCTAGGACAGGAATAACCAAGTGGACATCAACCATCCCCACTCCACCTCCCATTTTCGGTTTACTCCAAGGATGTTTAACTGCCTGACTATGGGTTACTTTGGGAACTCGACCCAGGGATCAGGACAAACAGTATTGCCTAATAACAGAGTGAATTAAGAAGTTAAGATACTGTCTTGCTAAGTGAAGCATGGACTGCATGCCATACAAAGCCAGTATATACTAAAATAATTTTGTCTGTGTACTATTAATCACCTGTGTGCCTGTGTAATCACACTATGGTGTGTGGTACCAGGCTTTTCCTGTAACTGAAATTTAATTATTCTACTAATATAACTCTTTGCTTCACTGCCTGTTATCATAAATAAATAAAATAATAATTTGCCAAAACTGATTATTATTTAAAGGGTATTTTAAGAAGAGTTAAACACAACCCAACAACACTGAAATTATGTTACTTTGAATGATCATGGTCTTTAATCAATAAATAGATATACATATTATGCTATTTACTTACATGTATCTTAACCAATTATTTCTTTGTAAACAACATTTTTTGTTAGTTTCCTCTCCCCCTCATTATGACATCTATGCATTCCTCTCATTCGGGTTATATATTTTAAAATAAATGCTTCTTAAGTCAAGAATGAAGCCGGATTTGGTTTTTTTTATACATTTGCGAATAAATGTGGGAGACTACTTAGCATTAATAGTTATATCCCTTGACAATTTTTATCTTTAACGGGTGACAGACGGATGAACACATTGCTTATTATAAGGTAGATTATCTGTTAATGACCAATAATTCTTGTTATGTCCACTAATCAGTTTTATTCCGAGGCAGTAGAAATATAATTGCAGTCTCGTATAAAGTTTCATGGACTGAAATATGGAATGCGATTATTTCCTCAAGAAGATCTAATAAACATAATCTGGGATTAATTTATAAACAGATGGAATTGGTGCCAGCAGAAAATTGTTAATCCAAGTGATACTCCCATCGACCTTTCCAATGCCGAAGAAGACAGATTCTGTTGAGAGGCTGGCCGAAAGGCAAATGCTTAGTTATTTCACCTGTCTGTTCAATGACCAACAGCACTAGCAAATGAACAGGTGGAGGCAGATCGACTAGAAGGTGAAATCCAGTGCCAAGACCAAACGTAATGTTGCTTATGATTCTAATGTAACAACACTCACATAGTGGGACAAATCAAAGAGAAATTACAGCTTATTACTGGCCTCGTTAAATTTAAATTTGTTCCATTTCATTGGCCAACAGCTTACAGACCGCACAAATAAAGCTAGAATGCTGGAAATTTAAACATTTACACCTTATTATGTCTAGAAAGAAAGAAAGAAAAAAAAAAATATTTTTTTGGAAAAATCCCCCCTCCCCCAATAGGTTTTTAGTGTGTGTGGAGGGGGTTCAATTTACAATGTAAGTTTATGCTAAATTGGACCCTTAGTTTGTGTCTGGCAGCATTCATATTAGAGATCAGTCCAACAGAGAAGTAATTTATTTATCTTTTTTTTCAAATTTTTTAATTGAACACTCCCAACACAGAATGCTGCCAAAAGACATTGGTCACATGATGCTTTACTATTGAGTGACTAACCAGACCTATTAATATTTTTTTTTGTTGGAATGCTCAGTGCTTTTGAAACATGGTTTATAGATTCAGTTAACATTTTTATTTGAACTACAAGCATAGTACATATAAAAATTATGGAATTATCTATGTATGGATCAGCACTTCTGCCTAGGATGTAGTATCTGTGCGCTCATTGAAAAGTGGTATACACACACACGATACTCATTGCATTTTTATATATGTGGATCATTTATGCTGGATTTCACTATTGGCTTTATTTTTATTAAATCAATGCATATAAAACAGAAAAAAGGAATAAGAAGATTTGATAAACTTGGAACACCATTAGACAGGTTTGAAATAAGAGAAGATTTTAAAATCAACCAAACTAAAAGACATTTTACAAAAAACTTAGGTGAAAAGAGTGAAAATTCAGTCATTTGAAATTTAATTTTCATGTCTAAAAGGATAGAATATCACTTCCAAAACACCTTTGAGTGGGGGGGGGGGGAAAGAATTCCAAGAAAATAACAAAATGAAAGAGTCATCCTAACAGAAAAGGAGGGGGGAAAAAAAAAACAAAAAAAACAACTTCCATTGTCTGGCATTCAAAGAAATGTCTTGCAGTTTAAGTATTCACTTGTCACACAGCAAGAGAACCAAACAAATTGTATAAAGAGTTTTAAATATTTGATACAAAAATTAATGCAATAAAATGGTTCCAGAAATTGCAAATGAGAAAAAAAAGTTTTGAAGATAAGGTTATTGCAAAATATCCTCTCACACACTCAATATCAATCAAAATCTCAAATTAAACTAGATTTATTCTTTGCAGTTTCTTTAAAAAAAATTAAAAATTAAAATAAAGTCAACTTTAATGACAAAATAATCTTTGTCACTTTTGTTTGTTTGTTGGTTTCTGTCAAGCTTAAGCAAACAGATATAAAATTAATGAAGCCCTGCCATGATTCCAAAGTCTGGCCTGCAAGTAGCGTATCCATTAAGCCAACTTTATGCTGCTTGAATATTTGGTGAAATTAAGTCACAAGTTATAAACCAACCAAGAAGTAGGCGCAGCTTGAATGTCTGCTGCTGATTACAGCTTTACTCACTTGTCATTCCTGTCAATTTCATATTTAAGTCAATAGAAATGTGGGTATCGTCTATTTTAATGTCCAAAATAAATTTTGCATTCCAAATACTGAATTACTTTCCTTACATTTCTTTATAGGTAATTCAGTATATGGAATGCAAAATTGGTTTTGGATGCTAAAATAAATACCCAGAAATCTTCCTCTGACCTCAGCTATTGTTATTATAGCTATAATTTTGGTTTTGCAACGTTTTGGTCATTGATTTCATCTCCCACGGGAGGAAACTAAGTCATATTTTGGGAAACAAGGAAGCAGTCTTTAGGAAAGCTTCTTCCCTCACCCCACCAAAATTCTTAGGCAGGTTTTGGTGCTATTTTAAAACCAGAGTAGAGAAGCTATGTAGCTGGTATGAGAATGGGGCAAGGGGTTGTTGGTACATCGGTTTATTCAAATAACTATCTTATTACTAATCTTGATCTATCTAGTCACATACAAGGTCTGTCCAGAAAGTATCCAGCCACTTTGAATATCTCGAGAAACGGTTGCACGGCCTTGATATAATCAACCATGGGACCTTATTGTGCTTGCATGAACAGACTCTCCTGTCAAGTTATTCAGTCAGCAGTGAGTGAGCTTGTGTACTGCATTATGAATCACATTTAATGACCAAGCGAATCATTCTTCACATCTCGTGCAGTTTTTTGGCAAACCATTGCATCACCCAGGTCTGTCTGCACTACTACAGTCTAGCTTTGGC
>VCCN01004630.1:4355061-4365539 GCA_006491835.1 Architeuthis dux
AGAGTGCATATCTCTGCCAACACCATTGTCAGAGGAAGTAATTGCACATGGATCCACCCCAAAATGTAGTCAGTTCTTCCATGGCCCATTGCCCACCCTTCCACAAAATTTCATTGGGAACTTTTGGAGATGTCGTGTGGACAGACACGCAATGTTATGCGGTGTGAATATAATGACATTGGGAAGACAATTGTGCATGGATCCATCCCAAAATTCGATCACTTCTACTGCAGCCTATTGTCCACACTTGCACAAAATTTCATTGAAAGTACTTGGTGATATTGTATGGACAGACAGAAAAATGGATATGACCGAATAAATAAACAGCAAATACTGGTTGTGGTTAACATATTTCAATCTCATTTAAGGCATCAAGGATTAATTTGGATAGGAAAGGAGAAGGTAGCAAGAGCAGGAGTTTTTTTTTCTCCAACGGAAAAAAAAACTTCTTTAGTAATACTAAAAGCATTAAAATGTATAAAAAATACTAAAAACAAACCATATTAAAAGGCCTTTATCACTTTGTTTGTTTGTTGGATTTTGGTCATGCAAAAGGAAACAGAGGAAGAGGTACAGTGAACACACAAAACACATAATGGGCTGCTGCTGGTAAAGCTAGGCAGGGAACTGCTGCTGATAATAGCACTACTACTACTGCCTCATTTTAGTTTTTTTTTTTGTTTTTGTTTTTTTTAACTACACAATTCTGTTGCCTTAAAATTATTAAAAAACAGAAAAATACATTTATACTAAAATATATATTTGTATAATTTATCCATATGTAAATCCTCCCGTCATTTTTGACAGGTACTAATGCATATGAACCATTAATGAATTCATGGGTAGCAACAGTCAAGTCAACGAGTCTTTGTCTGGAAAGGGTTAAGTGCACCATAGGTATGAACATGTGCACCGATGTATAAATTATTCTGCTGAAGTTGAAATTTTGCCAGTTTTCATGGCACAATGGATTTATTTGCACACTGTGTCGAGACGGAGGCAAACACATTGAAATAACGATAGCTTGGAGGATTTGGAGCCATAATCCATACCCATTCAACAAAAACAAACATGCAAGATATGAATAGTGTTTTAGTTAATCAATATCTATATGGCTGGAGGTGCAGGTTGATGCAATGGTTAGCAGCACAGAGAACAGAATCAGCGAACAAAGTTCAAACTCCGGTTGAGACAGTTTGCATTCTCTTCACACTAATGCCATTGTGAAAGGCATGAATCAATCTCTCCCCAGCTATGGGTAAATAGCAGGGTAGACTGGGCTCTCTAGCCATAGTTGGCAACCAGTCTATGAGACAGACAACTGATTCCAAACTAGGGTGAGGACCCCTTTAAGGTGAATGGATGCCAAATTTGACTTCCTATCGGCAGCTCCTGCAGCCCGGTTTATGTCAAACGTATAGTTCTGCTTTCCCGTGGACTACATCAGCGAGGCAGAGAGGAATTTTGTCAACTGGGCATCTGTAGCAGTTACGGTCACTGTGCTGACCAGAGAAAAGGAGAGGATAAGAATGTTAGCATTGTAGTAGTAGTCACAGGGGTGAAGGCCTGTAGGCTCACTTTCTGATTGGTTATTTCGAAACAAAGATCTTTTGAATCTTGGCGGGAAAACTCAGAGACAAAGGGTTTGACTTTCATTAGTTCAGGTCAGGGGACAAATGTGTGCAGACATACTATGGGGAGATGAGGCAGAGATTGGGGGGGGAAGACTCAGGGGCCCAGGATCTCAGTATTAGGATGATGGCCGTTTTTGATGTTGCTTCACATATTCTTTTGATACAACAAACACTTGTCACTTATACATTTTGGCTGACTCAACAAGTGAGACAACAATGTACACAACACGCCATCGACTGAGATTTTCGACTTCGACAAACAATAATGAATGAAGCTTAACACGCTTCAGTTTTTTTTTTCGGTGCCATGGCTATGCCACACATCTCAGGATCTCCATACGCCTCACTCAGGCTTGTGCTCTGGAGAGGTCACTTCAGTGCCATTCCATTGTCTACCAAGATAGGAGGCCTTCTATCTACACGGGTCATTCTGTGCAAAACAACATTGCCTTTTGCACTATCAAATACACAAATAAAAATGAATGAAGCTCAGTTTTGTCTCTTGACCAATTTACAAGCCAGGCAAAGAGAAAAAGAACTATTCAAAAGGGATCTTTTTTAATGAAGTGGCCTAGCAGAGAGAGGGGTTATCATTGGCTGAAAATAGGTAGGTGGGAAGAGGGAGTCTGGACTTATACCAAGTTAAAACTTAATAAGCATTAGTCAAATTTGCTTTTCCTCAAGGTCCTTGTAACATTTTTTAAATAAGCTTTGAGAACATACAATCCAGAAGCAATGGATCAAAGTCATCGAATAACATAAACAAAAAGGTTTTCTTAGGGAAATGAAAAGCAGGACTTAAATCTCAAGGCAAGAGATTACCCAACATCTTGTTTGTTAAAAAGACATTTGCTTATATGCACTTGTAAGAGTTTCATGCAAAAGAATAAGTTAATTCCAAAAATGATTTTTAATATATAATATAATATACACACATATGTTTTTATTGATTGGATAATAGTGACAAGAACAGTTCATAAGGAATAGAATTTCTATGGCTATATTTGTGTAATTATTGCAATAATTCTATTGACGTGATTCATTATCTGCAAAATGTGTGATATTGGGTAACCCAATAACCCTGGTGCAAATGATTTTCAACACTTGATTTGGATATTTTGAGTATATTGGCTATCTCACACATTGTATAACTTAATAAATTATTCTCAAGTAAAGTCTTGATTTGATTGCTATCAACCTCAACTGGTCTACACGTACATGGAGCATCATTCAGAGAAAAACCTGCAGCACAAAACCTTAGAAGCCACTTTTCAATCATTTGCACAAATGGTTTTCTGCATTTGAGTCGCATTTTTACCTATCTTAAAATTTTTTAAAAAGCGTAATGTACAAAAATGTTGCTTATTTTTTTCTACAACGTTGGTATCAATAAACAAAAATATGCCAAAATGTTTTTAAGAATACACACCAATATTACAGCTGTCACAATACAATATTCAAAAGGGATCTTTTTTTTTTAATGAAGTAGGCTAGCAGAGAGAGGGGTTATTATTGGCTGAAAATAGGTAGGTGGGGAGAGGGAGTCTGGACTTATACTAAGTTAAAACTTAATAAGCACAGGCAAGTTTTTTTTTTAGTTTTTATTTTATAGGGGTGGGACCCTGACATGGGCTTTAATATGCTCAGGCTGCTAAACTGTCAGGTTACTTTCTCTGAGGGGGTAGCACTTTTTAGTCAACAGTGGTGGTTGGTGGCTGATAAATTATTTGGAGTCAGGAAAGTATCTTGCCCCAGTCAGTGAAGATAAGATAAGATTTAGTGGAAACATCAGGATTTCGAAGGATGAGACCAATCCAAATTTTAGTCAAATGTTTAACTAAAACACCCAGGTTTTAATATCTTCCTTGAATTTTTAAATTTGTAAAATCACACTTTCTATTCCAGCTATGTGATATATCTTGTTCCGAAATGTATTATTATTTGTCTACTGTACATTTACCTAAAAATGTATTCATTTTTTGCCGTTTGCAATCAATAACCTGAATCATTTTTTTTATATATATTTTTTCTACTTCCCGATAATAATGGTAGTGCTGATATTATTCAGAATGGTGGGAGAGGGTGTTGGGGCGCTCTATAAAATCGAAGAGCCTTAATGATAGGAAAATGTGTCCTTTTGGTCAGCAGTGGTGGTTGGTGGGCGATAAATTATTTGGAGTCAGGAAAGTATCTTGCTCCAGTCAGGATTTGTATGGTGAAATGTTAGAAAAATTCCATAGCCTATATCTGGACTTTAAGTTAAAACTTAATAAGTGGGCACAAGTTTTTTTTTTCTTCTTTTTTTTTGTGTGTGTTTGGGGGGGGGGGGGGTAGTGACCGACTTGTGCACAAATGTGCTCAGGCTGCTAAACTGTAGAGTTACTCCTCTGAGAGGGTAGCCCTCCAGTCAGCACACATCTGCGTGAGTGTCATGATCTGTGCTTAAAGTTGCAGACAGCTATACTGTCATGAGGTTCTGTGATTAAAATTTCAGACAGTCGGATTCTCCTTCAAAAGGGTTGGTAGAACTATAACCAGCTCAGGCATCTACCAACCACAGAATGTTCATGTTCTGTGTTTTATCCATAGGTCAACACTGTCTATGGTCCTACTGCTGTGGAAAACCCTTCACAAAAATCTTTGTTCGTGAAGCCAAGCCATTCATTCATTCGTGTACTAAACCATCAGATCAAATGAGAAAATTAATAGAAATTACTAACAGGCTAGAGATTTAATTTCCAACTGAGAAACCTCCACAAAAACATCTTGAATAGCATTGAAATCCAATTTCAACAGAAATTGGTTCTCAGCCACTGAGGGAGGATCTAGTAAAGATTTTTAATTAACTTTTAGAACCCACAAAAAAAAAAAAAAAAAAAAAAAAAAAAAAAAACTAGTGTGAGACGGTTCCTTGTGTCAAGGAATTAGATTAAGTCTTTACAGAGAAGGATTAGATTAACAAGAGTTTGTTGTCAGGTTTTAATCCAGAGTTAATTCAAAGGGCAAGATTACCTTATTGTATGGATTTGCAATTCAAAGTAATTCCAAAATAATACAAAACTCGGATCAATTTAACATCCCCCCCCAGACTGGTTTAAGGTGGTGGGGAGAATGTTAAAGTGATCCCTTTCATCAATCCATGACGACAGCATGTTCCAAGCTGTCATTCTTCCTGTATTTATTGCCCGCTATTAGCTGGTTACAAGAAAACAGCCTTTTAAAGTATAAACATAATCCTAACCATTTTTTTTTTTTCAAGGAATATGTACCTACATGAATTTGTGGCATGATAGATTTGACAATAATGAATGCATTCATATTAGTAGTGAACAATATCTTTAACTTTGTCAATAAAATAAAAGACATGTAAATTTGTAAATTGCCAAGGCTTATGGTCAGTTAAAACATGCAGTTAGATATAAGAATTTTTTAAAGAATCATCTAAATTTAATTAAAACCTACATTTTCTCTCAATTTATGATGATCTCATTTTACAAAATTTATCTGAGTAATGACAAAATAAAATGTGTTCATTTTACCTCCAATCGATGGAAATATGATCACTTAAATGCTTTTATAAGAAGTAAAAAAGGTTTTAAATATGAAAAATAGGACCTTGCTTCACTTTAATGTTTAGAATAACAAAATCATAAAGCACCTATGTATTTATGTAACCGCATTAGAGCTCATGATGAAATTCATGGTCATTTCACTAGGAATCGACTTAATATTAATCCCCCATTTGCTAGAACTAAGTTAAGAAGTATGTTATTTTATTTTTATAAGCAAAAAAACAGAAATCATTGATATAAACAATATTTACACCTTTAAACAAAAATGTAAATGTTATTTATTATTTCAACAGTAGACCAAGTGTTTATTCTCAATTCTGGTTAGAGTGTTAATATAACCTAAATCTTCCAGCTGCATTTTTTTCTGATTTAGTGGGTTATTCATTAAACTATTCATAAATTAGTGCTTTTATTGGGAGACTATACCAAATACTGAAGCTAATTGCCTTTTGCTTAAATTTAATAATTTCAGTTGTGTTTTTTCTACATGTAGTAATTATTAAAGTAAATAAGTTTGTTACTACTTGTAATATTGGGGGGGGGCAGAAGAATACCTTTAAGGTAAGTCCACACTCCACTTTTTCTTTAAATTTATGTTATTTCCTTAAATGATTCTTAAAAGGTGTTTTGCAAGTGAACAATTAAAACAAATTCCTATGTCTTTCTTAGCTTCCTTAACGTGCCCTAAATTATGATGGTTTACAATTAAACATCCTTGTCATTAGACTGCTTTAAGGGTAGGATCTTCAACTGGCCACTCTAGGTGGTGGGGATGTTAAAGTGATCCCAAAACTGTTGTGGCCATTTAAGAGTAAAGGGCAATAGATTTTCAGAGTTTTATTTTTTCAACAACCAAAAATCAGATCAGATTTGGGAAGATTGTTCTGCTAGTGGTTAATTTAGAATTTTATAATAACTAGTTGGCCTTGTGGGGTTGTATATACTTTATTTAAAACCTTCCCCTAGGTCCATTGAGTATGCATACCAAATTTGGTTGGGTGAATCAGACTTTTAGTATTATATAGAAATAAATAGAAATCAGATCATTATTATCGGAGTGAGAGTGAATGCTGAAACCACAATAATTAGATTGAAGGACTTTACAAATTTCCCAAAGCAAATCATTTTGACTAAAAGGCAAGATACCATGTTGTCTCCAAGACTTTCAAATAAAACAAAAACAAAAAATAAAAAATATCTTTTTAAACTACAAAAGCTGGACCTGCGCAAATTCCACAGGTATTGACAACTAAGATATCATTACTCTCACACACACACACATATATATATATATGCAAATAAAGTATATAATTTTGCTGAAGTAATTTATTATTACTTACAGAATGCATCTACATTAACTATAACAACATGTAAATGCAAGTGAAACTTATTGATTACTTTTCTCTGTCTATATTCCTGTGGTCTACTACTACAACTTAATTTGCCTTGACACTTGTGAGGGGTATATAATGAATGAATGACAATTATAGTGAAGGGTTTTTGATCCCATTCAATCATAAGCATCCTCTTCCATTTTTGCCCTTGTTAATTACATTGCAAGGGTGGGTTGGGAGGAAAAAAAAGTTAAAGGATAAAAGATATGAGGAGAATGAATAATAAGAAAGTGTAACAGTCATACTATTATTCTGCTTGTTAGTATATACATGTCTTCCAGATAAGAAATGAGCTTTTGTTGTTAAATGCTTTATAAATGAAAAATGGTCAGAAAGGGAAGATTTACAACATTAGCCTCCAATTCTTCTAGCATTTACAGCCACAGCCCGAAAAACATGAATAATGAAAATAAACAGATTCAGAAAGCAAAATTAAGAACCAATTATCATAAAATACTAAAAATAATCCACTTATCTTTAGAGCATTTTTATTTCTTACCGCTTACAAGAAGTTAAAACAGTTTTCTAAAAAAGAAGGTCATCTTTCCCCGACCCCTGCCAATTGCTACAGCAACTTTCCAGCTTTATCTGGCCAACTGACATTGTATGTACTTAAATGTATAAGGAGATTATATAAAGACAGTAATGTTCAGCTTATTCAGAGTATTAAGGTAAAACATCACACTTTATATAATAGTCTTTTGATTCAACAGTCGTTCGTATCTGCTTATGTTGGTTACGTGGAAACAATTTATTGTTCAAGGGAACAAGAAGTCTGGGCATCCCAATGATCCACATAAATCAGAAGAACAAGCAAGAACCGTTTCATGTAATGCACGACTTTCCAGTGTTGACAAAAGTTGTCAGCTGTGCAACCAACATTTATTCTGTCTTTTTATTGATTTCTTTAAAAATAAATGATCATGTTACAAGAAGTCATTTTGTTATTTTGAAACATTGATGGAAAAAGAAACTAAAATAAAACCCTCTGGGGACTTTAAAATTTCTGTACATTTTTCACACATTTTTAACTTTTGTATAAATACTACAGTATTGGGGACAGTGAAATTTAGACAAGTGAAAGACTAAAGGTAAAGACATTATTCTGCCAAATTATAGACATTGAATTAATTTACACAGGCTAAATTAAATCAATAAAGAAACACAGTTCTATCCGCCATTCATAAAAGTTTTAGTTTTGTTATAAAGACCGAAGAGACAAACGCTATCTCACTCACTCTTTGGCTAGACATAGCTGAATGTAGCCCCCCAATGTATCAGGGGTCAATATCCTTTTTCTGACTCATATCCTTTTTCTGGCTCAGTGGCATTGCCGCTTGATTATTTCATAAATGTTTGCTTCACACAAACTCTTGGGATCCATATCAAACGCATCACAAACCTTTGTGCCTAATACTATAATGCTTTCTTATCAAATAAGTGCTGGTTGCATAACAACCTATAACACAGTATAAATGCATTATATCTTTTCTCGAAGCATATCTTCAAAATTCTCTTGTAGGTAAATATCTCTTACTGATATGTCATCAATAACCATGCTTACCAATTCACATTGGTAAATAGAGTCAATAACTATTCTCTGTACCAATTCTCTTGTTGGTAAATATCCCTTACTGATATGTCGCCAGAAACTATGTTAACCAAGTCACTGTCGTAGTATATTAAATGAACCGGATTTGAAGCTATTATCTTGTCTAATTCTTCCATTAGAGAAAATTATGCGCATCCTAATATGGACTTGCATACCCTTACAGCATACAGTACTTTCTTACTATTTGTATTTAACATGCATGTACATAAATACAATGTCTATTATTAAATATTCTATTTGTTTAATGGATATTATGTTTCCTTGGGTTCATGTTCATTCTCCTCGTCTTCCTATCTAAAAAAAGTAAAACGAAAATATTTGAAAGACCGTTAAAAAGGGCAACCTTTATCGCTTAAAACATTTTCAATACCTTCAATAAACTGGATTCTGACTTTTTCTTTCTACAAAAAGCAAATGAAAACATTAACAACTTGAGATTACTTGTACAACAGCTATAAAGTCCTTTTTATGAACAACACAAAACTTATATTCAGGTTTTATTACTGAAACTAGAGCGTTGCCTGTCATATAATGGTGTTTTAATATTGAGAATATAATTTTGCAATTGTGGCTAGGGTAATATCTGGTTTTGTCATTTTTGATCATCCATAGTTCAGCTGTCCCATGGGAAGCTCATAAATTTAAGCAGGTTTTCATCACATATGTGTAAGGAAATCTGTCTGAATATGCACTTGACCTTTGAACTGAATTGTTAACAAATGTATTTTTCTCTATATTTCAAGTAAAAAGTATGTAATATTTTATTTTTCCAAATCAGGTTAAGTAATCATTAAATTTACTCATTTTCGATGAATGCTATATTTCAATAGTATAATGGCTATTTTGAGAAGATGTTTAATTACAGAGTTTAAATTTTTCTGTCAACAGACATCAATCAATTGGCATAATCAAATTTAATTTGGATGACAAAAATTGACATTAAAAACAGTAAAACCAGTTTTAACACGTCCACTGACACACAATGCACACGTGCGTTTTCTGGCATGTTTTGGATTGACTGACGCACATGTGTATCCATTCCATTGTTTTATTTAAGGTAATATAAATAGCTATGGCAACGCGATAGTTTCTGCCCTGTGGCACTGAGCAGAGGATATATGTATTTTGTAGCACTACATGTTGCAGCAAATGTGTTGAGTATGCAAAAGTAATTGTTTTATTAGGACTAACTTTATGCAATTTTCTTGAAATTGAAACCAAAATTAAAACTTCAAATAAGACATCTAAATTATTGCAATACGTTTTTAAAATTTTTATTACAAAATCTGTTATCATTGCTACAATTTGAAATGTTTTTGGTTACCTACCTAGTTGAGATGAACAATGAATGTATATACCCTTTTATGCTAAACTGATTAAAAAACAAAAAAAAAAAAGTTTTTAAAAGCTCTCAAACTGAGAATACAAAACCAAACTTCTAAAGTGATAATAATTCCCAATTAATTTGATTTGATTTATTTTTTAATACTCAAAGCCTGATAATTTCTCCAAGCCAAACTCACTTTTTAAAAAATTACAGCCAATTCTGAACTATCAGTTTTAGAAAAAGAAAAAAATCTTAATCACCAATGAAGTTTTTCTACAAGTTATCTCATTCTCTTTATTAGCATTCCTGTCCATTGTCCAACTTTTCACTCAACTAACCAACCTTATCTAAATAGAAACATTCGTTTTGTTTTTTCCTTATCGATTAGTAATAATCAGTCATAGTTCAAGCAGAATCAATTGTCATGGTTACCGATTGAAAGCTATTCAGATCAGCAGGTGTTTGTTTTACTTGGCTTCTTATCAGTGTCAACTCACTAGTGTCAAAGTCATTGTGGCAACTTAACAGAGATTATAGATGAAGTCACCCACTAAAATTGCCATTGTTAGTTCTTGTATTGTTTTAACAAATGATGACCTACTCAACTTTTGCTATCATCAGATGAATTAGCTAAAAAGAAAATAAAAAGAAAAAGAAAAAAAAAGGTAGTAAAAGATTTATAGGAAGTGAATGTGGCGAAAAGGTTAGCAGCACGGAGAATGGATTCAGCGAGCAGAGTTCAAACTCTGGCTCAGACAGTTTGCGTTCACTTTGGGAAAGGCATGAATCCATCTCTTCTCTATGCTATGGGTAAATAGTAGGGCAGACTGGGTCTTCAACCTGGGTTGGTAATCAGTCTAGGAGATGGACAAATCTGAATTGCAACCACTTGCTGGTCCTAAGCCAGAGTAAAGGAGGAAGGTTAGACATGAATGAGGC